>JAKTPG010000099.1:0-18521 GCA_030557505.1 Ogataea maris | reverse complement strand
TGGAGAAAACGGGCAGAGATCTTCTCGCGGCGCTTTCACTGCCTCTGAGGCCGTTAAATTTTGACATCTATTGTTGCGCGCTTGATTAAATAAAACGTTGTATATCAGAAAAGTACAACTTTAGAGGACTCAGTTAACTGCATCACATTGGTTATCACAGCAAGGCTTGAGGTATAAGAACGGGAAGTTGAGACAGGTATACCCTCTCTCGCTTAAGCACGTTTTAGAAGGCAGGTGGATTCAAATCTGTAGAAGCGAGGGTCCACTACTATTATTTGTTAGGCTTGCTAATAGCAACATAGCGTCGGCGGTTCCCCTTAGGTGACATTATAAGGGATTACAATTGTTGAGGTTTGGACAACTGAGTTTTTTGGACGTGAATCTTAAGCTGGAGGCATGAGTTCTCTGGCACCACCAGCATATGGAGAGAGCTCATTCCATCAACAGGGGAATTTGGAAGCTGGCGGAGCTTACAAGTTTTCCAGCGAGAAGCTCAATGCCAATTACAACTATGAGCGGCCACCTCAGCCAACTCCTGGCAAGGAGACATTTGAGGAAACGTTTAAAGTCGAAAAGCCACAGTATCATGACATTCCCTTTGCTATATTCTTTCTTGCCACAGTGGGAGGATTCATTGCTGTTGCAGCTATAACATTGAAAAAATACGCAGAGAGCTACTCCACGCAAGGGAGTACGATCTATCGTTCCACTAACACATTTTCTTTAAACACTAACACCGTAATATTGTTCGCGTTCATAATTGTGGTTGCACTTGTTCTGTCGGTGATTATGCTGGCAATTGCTTGGATGGCTCCTCGAAAATTCATCATTGTTTCACTTATTGCCAATGTCATTGTGGGGCTTGGGACCTCGATCATGTATCTTGTTCTGGGCTACTACTCTGCGGGCGTTGTGTTTCTGGTATTCACTGTGATTTCTGCAGTTTGTTTCTGGAGCATGAGGAGCCGCATACCGTTTAGTGCAACGGTGCTGACGATTGTGATTGATGTTATGAAGCAGCATCCAAGCACATGGGGCACCTCTGTGTGCGGTTTCGTTATAATTGGGTGTTTTTCTGCGCTGTTTTCTGTGACAGTTGTGGCATCGTATATGAAGTGGGGGGATAGCAGTGAATCGGGTTACAGCCAGTCAAAGCTTATTGGAGTTCTTGTCTTTGTCTTTTTTGCTGGGTATTACATCACCGAAGTCATGCGCAATGTAATTCACGTGACTGTGAGCGGTATTTATGGGACGTGGTACTACCTTTCACGATCGGAAGCCGGAATGCCCCGCTTCCAGGCTTTGGGTGCGCTTAAGCGGGCAATGACGTATTCATTTGGGTCCATATGCTTTGGTTCGCTGATTGTGGCTTTTGTGCAACTGCTGCGGCAGGGGGTGCAAATAATGCGACAAAGTGCGCTGAATTCGGGGCAGTCATGCGAGGCGGCGTTGCTTTGCTTTTTGGAGTGTTTTCTCTATGTTATTGAGTGGTGTATTCGGTACTTCAACCGGTATGCGTACTCGTACATTGCACTTTACGGGAAGAGCTATCTGGGTGCTGCCCGAGACACGCATTTTATTTTGAGCTACAGGGGCATGGATGCGCTTGTGAACGACTGCTTGATTGGCAGTGCGCTGGGGATGTATGCTATGTTTGTTGGGCTGATGAGCGCGCTGCTGTCTTACTTGTACTTGCGGCTGACGTCGCCTGCGTACAACAGTGAGGGCAGCTACTATGCGCCTGTTGTTGCGTTTGGGTACGTTGTGGGGCTGCAGATATGCAACGTGATGGGATCCACGCTGAGCTCGGGCACGGCAACGTTTTTCATTGCGCTGGCGAAGGACCCGGAGGTGTTCCAGCAGAGCTACCCCGAGCGGTTTGAAGAGGTTTTCCGGACGTATCCTGAGGTGCGCAACCGGCTCGTGACAGCGTGAGCAGGGGGAGGGGGAGATGAAGGAGGGGGAGATGAAGGAGGAGGAGGAGGAGGAGGAAAGAAGAGTCAGCGCGCCCCAGCCCGCACGGGACCCCAGGCGGAGACACGCCACGCCGGGCCAGGACTGCCCGTGCGGGGGTGCAGCTGTGCAGGTGTGTGTGCGGGCGGGCCGGTTGGGGTCTCGCCAAATTACAAAATTTTCGACCCTGCCGTTTCCAGTAAGCGCCAATGATGGGTGGGGGGGGGACCCTGCCAAGAAAAGAAATCCTTGGCCGCATATCATTTCAGATGCGGCGTGCGTAATTTTCCCGCAGGCGGGTCAGGGAAGCTTATTGTTGGCTTTGGCCCGTTTTCGCTGATTACGATTCAGGTGCGTTGGGGTTTTTGTATATTAAGAGGGGAATTTTCCTTTGGCGGACGGGGAGCGGGGCGGCGAGGAAAGGAGCGAGCGAGCGAGCGAAGAGCAGAGCGGCTGTTTTTGCGCCGCGCAGACTTATAGAGGCACGCACAGACAGCGAAGGCCGCCGCCGGGGCCCCTGCTTGTTGAGAGAGAGAGAGAGACAGAGAACGAGCGAGAACGAGCGAGAAAGAATCAGAAAGGTTGTCTCTAGCCTCGCCTCGAAACACTCTCTGCCTCCGCGCGCTTTCCGGGAAGGGGTTCCGTTATGTCACACCCCGCTCTGCTTCAACACCACATGCCGCAAGACTCCACCGCGCTCTCGCTGCCGAGCCTGAGCTGCATCCTCTCGCGGATCCAGTCCGAGCAGAAGCAGCCGCTGCCCAGCGCGGACTCTGTCGGGCTCGCGCTCCAGGGCACGGCCGCCCTCCCTGCGCCAGGCCGCCTCGCTCCGCCGCGCCTTGACCCAGCCACCGCCAACCTGCTGCTCCCGAGCCCCGACTCGTGCGCCCGCCTCGTGGCGCCGCCCTGCTCGCACATGCAGTCGTACCTGCTGAGCACGCCGCCTCTCTCGCGGGTGCAATCGCTGTCCGGCCCAGACTCCCTGCTGCCGCTGTCCGGCCCGCGCGCGCTGGACCCTGCGATGCGCCACCCCTCGACCGCCAGCATCCTGACAGCCAGCGCCGCCATGTCTACCTCTACATCATCGCACACGTCGCACAATCTCTCGCCGGCCTCGACGTCGTCCTCGCTGTCGTCGTCGTCGTCGTCGTTGATGGCGACGCCGGCTGCCGCGCGGCCCCTGCTTGCTGTGCCTGTCATCAAGACCGACACCGCACTGGTGAACTCTACTGCTGTGCCTATTGCCGAAACGCCGGGGACGGTCCCTGGAGCGCTGCGGTCGCCTGGGGCGGGCGTGGACAAGAAGGTTCCTGCGCCGACGCCTAGAAAGTACGTCTGCCGGGTGTGCAACCGCTCGTTCACGACGTCGGGCCACCTGGCGCGGCACATGCGGATCCACACGGGGGTGAAGAACTACGTGTGCCCGTGGGAGGGCTGCGGCGCGCGGTTTTCGCGGCAGGACAACTGCATGCAGCACTACAAGACGCATCTGAACAACAAGCGGGGGAAGCGCGGAGCGAAGTCGAGCACGTAGCTGCGCTGCTGCCTGCCGCGGCGCCCCTGGCGAGAGAGCGAAGCGTTCCTGGGTGGCTGTTAGTGTGTATGTATTTCTCAAGCTGTGCATTTCACGGTGCTCTCTGAGTATTTTTTTTGGCAGGTTCCTGATTGGGGAGGGGGGGGGGGGGAAGGGGGGAAAGGGAGGGAGAAGGAGTGTGGAAGTGGAAGTGCGATTGGAAGGACAAGGCGGAATATGGCCTTTCTTTTGAGGAGAGTGCGCTTCTGTGTTGCTGCCGTGCATGCACTTTGCTGCCTGTGTCGGCGCGCCTGCCCGCCTGCCCTGCTGAGCTTGCGTAGAGTTTCAGGTGCTGTAGCGTAGAGGCGGGCGGGGCCGGGCCGCGGGCGGGAGTGGCTTTTTTTTCTCTCTGCAGCCCTCCCCCCCCTGCGGCCCTGCAGACCGTTGATGGTTTTTGTTTGTTTGTTCAGGGTTCTTCAGGGTTTGCCAAGAAGGGCCGCACGGCGACTTCCCAAACGGGAAAAATGCCAAGTTCTCAGCTCCACAGGGGCGGCGCGAGCGAAACGGAAACGTTGAGCGAGCCTTTTCTTTCTGAAGAGGGGCTCACATCGACGCGTCGATCGTCCCACGAGGAAAGGTGACGTGATTTTTTTTGCAGCGAAGGGGCGGAGAGCGTCTGTGCTGGGTGGGGCCAGATGGATGGGTGGGTGTCGCTATATATATATATATATATGGCGAGGATCCCTGTACAGCCCCGCGGAGACCAGGCAGACAGACAGACAGACCAGGCGTAGAGACAACCTCGTGGCAGCACGTTGCGAGCAACGTAAGCAAGAATGCGAGACGCAGCAGGGACGCCCATCAGGGTGCGGATGGAGCAGCTCGTGAAGAGAAAGCAGCTGGAGATCGTGAGCGGGCTCGAGACCCTCGAGACCAAGACGTTCCACGCGGACGAGTGGACCAGGGGCGCGGATGGCGGCGGAGGCCGGTCGATGGTGATCCAGGACGGCACCACTTTTGAGAAGGGCGGCGTGAACGTGTCCGTCGTGCACGGCGAGCTGCCCCCGCCTGCCATCGAGAAGATGCGCGCCGACCACAAGAACATCCGCACCAGCGCGGACGGCACCGTGCGCTTCTTCGCGTGCGGGCTCAGCATGGTCATCCACCCGTGGAACCCGCACGCGCCCACGACGCACCTCAACTACCGCTACTTTGAGATCATCAACCCAGACGGCTCCACGCAGACGTGGTGGTTTGGCGGCGGCGCAGACCTGACCCCGTCCTACCTCTACGAGGAGGACTGCCGGCTGTTCCACGGCGAGCACAAGCGGGCGCTTGAGCCGTTCGGCAGCGGGCTTTTCCCGCGCTTTAAAACGTGGTGCGACAAGTACTTCTACATTGCGCACCGGGGCGAGACCCGGGGCGTCGGGGGCATTTTCTTCGACGACTTTGACGAGCTGCCTGCCGAGCGGTGTTTGGCGATGGTGGAGTCGTGCTTTGACGCGTTTCTGCCTGCGTACGTGCCGATCGTAGCGCGGCGGAAGGACCTGCCATACACGGAGGCCGAGAAGGAGTGGCAGCAGCTGCGGCGCGGGCGGTATGTGGAGTTCAACCTGGTGTACGACCGGGGCACGAAGTTTGGGCTGCAGACGCCTGGCTCGCGCGTGGAGTCGGTCCTGATGAGTCTGCCGCGGACGGCGTCGTGGCTGTACGACCACCACCCGGAGGAGGGGTCGCGCGAGCAGCGTCTGCTTGAGGTTGTGCGCGAGCCTGTCGAGTGGGTGTAGCGCGGCTGCCCAGCCGCGCTCCTCTTGTAGATATGGACGAGCAGGGACGAGGCAGCGTTTCCCCTTGTCTCCCTTCCTCGCCTGGCCCTGGCTCCTCCCGGGGCCCGGTATATAGATCACGGTGTACGAACTGATGGAGATGAACATAATGTGGGGAGGAAGCACGCGAGAGCTTCCTCCGCTGTACGTCGATCGACGCGCCGTCGCTGTATCCTTCGGCTTTCTCTTTCTTCTTTTCTCTCCGCCCCTGCATTCATTTCCCCGCCGGCCCCTGCGCCTCTCCACCGCTCCGCCTCGCTCTCTGTCGCTGGCAAACGCCGAACGGGTTTCCGGGGGGCAGCAACCTGCGGCTGCGGTTGCCCGCCTTACAGCCCCCCGGCGCCTCCACTGACCGGGAGGGCACGCCAAGGGCCAAGCCTCGCTTCCCGGTTAGTGGGGAGGAGTGGGGGGAATGCCGAACTTTTCCCTGCCGAGGGGCTCGCTGGCTTGGTGGGTGGGGGGTGGCTGAGGGAGAGAGCCGCGACGCGTAGAGACGGGGCGCGCACGACCTTTTTTTCTTAGTGGGAGGGAAGCTGAGGTGAAGGAGCCAAAGAAGGTCCCCCCCACCAGCAACAAGAGGCCGGCCCTCTTTGCCCGCCCTCCCCCAGACAGCTCGCTTCGTGCTCGCAAGGACACCAGGCCAACTCTCTCCAGCGCGCCCAGCGTTTGTCCACCCGAGCGCGGCACACGCTCCCCCCACTCAAAAGCGTCGCCAGACAGACGGCACGGGCCCTCTTTGCTCCCCAGCTCACACCGATACACACCCACAGAGCCACATCGCACGCTCCCGCACCCGCACGCTCCAAAGGGCTCCCCGGCCAGCCCACAGCTATGCTCCCGGCCTCCACCAGGATGAACCCCCTGCGCCTCCTGCCCCGCCGCAGACGCGCGGCCGTGCTCCTCCTCGTCGTCGTCGTCCTCCAGCTCTCCGTCACCTCCCTCTTCAGGCCAGACACCCAGTTCGGCGCCATCAGCGACATCAAATCCCTCTTCAGCGCAGTCGCCACTGCACCGGCCTCCCCACAGCAGTTCATCTCAGACATCGAACACATGTTCGACCGCCTCTCAGAGAACCCAGACTACATGACCGACTGGAGGTTCCGCACAGAGCTCAACCAGCACAGAGTCGTCTTTGACCCCGCAGCCTACCGCGACGCCCGCGCAGGACAGCACTTCTACGACCCCCGCATCACTCTCGCGGTCTACCTCCACCACATAACCAAGAAGTTCTCCACAGTCAACCCCCAGAACACAGACACCGAGGCACAGCGCGTCACCATACCCTTTTCCTGGCAGGACTGGGCAGACCTCTCAGACCTCAACCCGTATCTCACATACCCCGAGGCAGACAAACCAACATGCGAGGACATCATCCTCCAGAAATTGGAGTACGACCCTGCAAAGAGAGCAGAATTCAAGAAGAAGGGCAAAAACTATCCCTACTGCGTCAACAACAATAAGCTCACCAAAAAGACACCCAAGCGATTGCTGCCCGGCTTCAACTTCCTGGCCAACTCCGATAAGGCGACATTTCTGGAGAAGAAACTCCATGCTAAGTCCTACCTGCTCTCCGGAGCTCCTATCCCACAGTCGGTACTGTTTCTGACAGAACAGGGAACATATGAGGTGTATCCGGACACCGAGGCTACCATGCTGGATACTGATCTGCTTGTTGATTATGCCGCGGACCGTGGCGATGAACTGATACTTGCCGACCCTCAAATGGAGCTCAACGAACTGACCACCCAGATCCCTGGAAGAAAGCCTGAACTTGACTTTGACGCACTGCTCACGCAAGAAACCGGTTACCGGTACGAAATCCCAGAAAGTAGTTTCAACTACACTTATGACAAAATCATTGCGGACTACGAGTCAAGGTTGGATTCGTTGACCACAAAGCAACGCCGGCATTTGGAGTCTTTGAAATATTCAAGCTCGCTCCGTTGGAGACAGCTAGGAAAGTCGCTCCATGAAGTAAACATACTGTGGCCGGCCACTTATCAGGGACACAAGCTGACTGAAAACGGCGGTCACTATGATTACAGATTTTTCAATGGATTCATAACCGAGTCCAAAATCAACGAGTATGATAGACCGAATGACAAGCGGAAAATAATTCTGCATAGAATGCTCCACACATGGTTGCAGTTTGCCTACAAGGAGGGCATCGTGTGCTTCTTGGCACACGGGACTCTTCTGAGCTGGTACTGGGACGGATTGGTATTTGAGTGGGACAACGATATCGACATCCAGATGCCAATAATGGAGTTGGATAAGTTTGCCGAAAAGTATAATAATACCCTAATTGTTGAAGATGCACAGTTTGGCTTTGGCAAGTACTATATTGACTGTGGTGCATTCATGACTCATAGAACCAAGGGAACTGGGAAAAACAACATTGATGCCCGTTTCATTGACGTGGATAATGGCTTATACATTGATATCACAGGGCTGACGTTGACTGATGTGGTGAAGAAGCCTTCCGAGTACGATACTCAAGTATTGGCTAAGCTCGGTAAAGGAGGGCGCGTTGACGAAAAGAGTGCCTTGCAAAACTCTACAAAGCTGACGAAGCGTGATATGGCCAATAAATTCAATCAAAAGAAAAACCAAAAGGCTCAAAAGCCGAAAACCAAATACAGCTCACAAGAAGCTTTTGAAAGCAATACCCGACTCAAATTGTACAACTGTCGGAACCATCATTTCTACTCACACGAACAGCTCTCACCTTTAAGACTCTCCATGATGGAGGGTACTGCCTGCTTTGTTCCTCATGACTACGAGGGAGCACTGCTCTCTGAGTATTTCAAGGGGCTGTCCCGCTCTGTTTTCAATAAGCATATATATGTCGAAGACTTGAGAATTTGGGTGCCAACCAGCGTGGTTCAAGAAGCTGCACGGAAGATCCAAGGAAAACCGGTCAGTTTATCTAGGATCCCCCAGTTTTATAAGGAGCATACTGAGGAGTTGTTGCCTATGCTGCTTGAGAACGAGGCCATTGCAGTGGAGTTTTATTTGACACACAAAGCAACAAGCATGCACAAGAAAGAGTTTGATCTTTTAAAGGAGAACACAGAAAATTCACAGGGAGCTAACGAGGAGTACTATGGTCTTCTTGACAGTTACAAGAGCGCTAGAAAACCTCTAAGAAAGGATCTTTTCAACTATCTAAATGAAATTGACAAACTGGTCAAAAGCGAAGAGCTTGATCTTGGACATGAGCAAGCTACGGAAATACTTAACGATTCTTACTTTGAGAGTAGGAATCTGAAGCAAACGGTGAATTCAGATGTTGAGGAGCCGTCAGGAGGCTTTCTCGATAGCATAATTGACGCAATAAGGTCTACTTAAAAGTCACACAGTGGCGGCGCGAGGAGCATGACAAGGTGGAAAAGCTTCCACAGACGAGCAGCAGGAAAAGAATATATGTTAGAGGAGCTTTACTTAAAGTTAAGCCAAAATGGGTCCTTCACAAGCGTTTCGATGTCCATGCTGTTAACAAATCGTTTCCCCTTCTCGTCAAGGTCCCAGAAATAGAGTCTAGTCACATCTTTAAATGACAGGATATACTGCAGCACTTTATCGTAGTTCAGGCCGACCTGTGCTATTCCATGGGAATCGTCACTTAAACACAGCTTACCTCGCTTCGCGACAATCATGCTTGTAATATCTCTCTTTGGATACGGTGTGGACCAGCCTTTACGTAGCGAGGAGGAGGAGAGTTCTATCAGGGCGCCCTGCTCGTTAACGATGTCCACGGTGTTGCAAAGCACTTCCCAAACGTCAGGCCAGTCGTTGACAATGTCGACTTTGTCCAGCGTCTTTCCCGTGATTTCGCAGGTGTCAGCTGGCTCCTCCATGATCCTGACGAGGTCGAGGTGGGCGATCACTTGCGGCTCTACGATCTTGATCATTTCCTGCTGCTGCGTGAAATACGCCTTGTAGAAGTCCTTGAAGGTCCGGTCTCCCTTAGCTTTGAGCCAGGACTCCCTGTCGAAGTCTATAGCCACGCCGTCGACATGGTGCACTGAGCCGACGAGGATGTCTGGCTTGAACTTGTGCTTGAGAAAGAGCGCGTGCTCCATGTGCTGCCGGTCGATGCCTCCTTCTATCTCGAAGCCGACGAGGATGCGGAGCCGGTTAGTGGAGTCCTTGGCGATTCTTTCTCTGATCTTGAGCGCATGCTCGTAGTAGGCGTCAAAGGTCTCAAGCAGCGTGTCAACCGTGTAGTTCTGCTCGAGCTCTTCCGGGTACAGCTGCGACTCCGAGAGCCGCGGAACATGCTCCGTGAGACAGAACGTCTGGAAGTTCATCTGCACCACGCGGCCTATCACCTCCTCGAGAGAGTTGGAGCCGTGCGCCACGTACTGACCGCTGTGCGAGTGGTGCGAGTGTGGCATAGCAGAAGCACCGAGGATGAGCGAGGAAGACGTGAAAGAGGGGGCGTCGCTGTCCTGCTCACGCTGAAGAGAGCGCTTATACTGTGCGATAAGCTAATGAATGAGTAATTCAAGCACTTGTGGTGGACAGAAAAAATTGGAGCAAGTGGATAAAAGTGGGAGGGGGAGGAAGAGGGGAGAGACCCCTCTACTAACTGGATAATCCGGAACAGAAAGGACTTCACCGCCGGAAGGTCTCTCAAAAAAACGGACACAGACACCCGTCTCGTCTCTCTTAAGAACCGGGATTCGCAGAGTGTACTATCCAGCGTTGGGCCGGCTAAGTGCTGCAGGCTACATAGTCGGGGGTTTAGGTTTAGATCTGGTATATATATATGTATCTATGTGGTGCCCCACGGCCTACGCCAGCTGGCGCACTCTGCGCCGACGTGAGGAGTTGGTGCGCAGGTAGTAGCCGTACAGCACGCCGATCAGCGTTCCGCCCAGGTGCGCCGCGTAGTCGAACGTCCGCCACTTGAGAACGCAGCCGGCCAGGTTGTAGATCGTGAACCCAAGGAGCGCGATCTGCGCTCCGCCGGGGATCGGGAACACAAACAGCGCCACCCCGGCCTTCGGGAACAGCGTCGCAAACGTGGCAAACACGGCTGAGATTGCACCCGAGGCTCCCAGCGACGACCCGTACGACTTGGTGAAAAATGCAAACAGAATCGAGGCAAACGACGAGCCGACTCCAGAGATCAGGTACAGAGAGGTGAAGTTCTCAACACCCAGCACAGAGATCATCGTCGTCCCAAAGGAGTATAGACAGCCCATGTTCATCAGAATGTGGAAGAAGTCCTGGTGACTGAAGCTTGACCACAGCAGCGACCACTGGGACTTCCGCAGCGGCGAGCTGTCCAGCAGGAAGTAGTCGTGGAGCACCTTCGAAAGGCGTACGTTGGAGTACCGCATGTACCACAGCCCGAACACGGCCACGTTTGCGCCTATGAGCCCGTACATGAAGTGCGAGGGGTGCCTCTTGAAGTACGCTAGCGGGGTGTATCTAAAGGCGTACGGGGCGAGAAAGTAGCAGCCCGCCGAGAACGCCACCGTGAAGGCCAGCGGCTTCCACAGCGACATGTACGAGTTGTTGTACCTCTGTCGGCGCAGCTGGTGGCTCAGGTCTCTATACGTGGCGAACGCCCTGTTGCGCTGTGTTCTCTTGAAGCCGGACCTCGCGAGATTCCGCCATGCCAAGCTTGCAGGCGAGGAGCTCATGGCAGCCGTGGCGGGCCACATCTTCAGTGCCGGCCCGGCCATCAGCTTTGGGAATCCATACTGGAAGGGTCTTCTGTACAGAAAGAACATCGTAGACACCTCGAAAACGCCGGACTTAACAGACAGCCTGGAGCGGTGGCGGGGCTCATCTACCTATAAAGCTCTTTCTCCAGTATACCCAAAGCCAGGGTTGCCTGAAAAAACCCTTGAAAAGAGAAAGGTGTGAGAGAGCCTCTGTTTTCGAGCGGCTCTTAGTCACACATTACATAATACAGACATCTGCTGTCGGGGGCTACAAGGTTTAATGTATGTTTAGTATGTTTAGTGTGTGGAATGGCAGTGCAATTACGTCTATTACACAGAAGCAGTAGTGGAGGCTGCTGTTGCAGAAGGGGCAGCAGCAGCAGCAGCAGCAGAAGCGGCGGCGGCTGCGGCGGCTGCTGCTGCGGCCGCAACGTCCTCCTTGTCCTTCTCTCTTTCCTGCTGTAGCTGCTCCTTGAGCTCCTGTTTTTGCTGGTGGAATGCTTGAAGAGCTGGTGGAGGAGCAGCCTTCTTTCCCTTTCTGGCCTGGAGCCCCTCTATGAGGCTCTGCAGTTCCGTGAGATGGCCGGACCAGGTATCAAGCGATGTCGCAATGGAGGCCCAGTCGTCAGCTGTGACAGAGGTGAGCTTGGAGATTTGGTTGAGGTACACAACGCCCTCGGCCTGGTTGAGTCTACCAGACACGACACCTGTGCTGAAACTGTTGATGAGCAAGGGCTCGACCTCTTCGAGAGGGACAGAGAGGCTCTCAGCGATTTCGGAGTAGGAAAGCTGGGCCTTCTGCTGGCCGAGCTTGGTGATGGCAAATGTCTTGAGCTTGTAGAGCAGCACGTCGGCATCGATATTGTAGTTTGCGAGGCTGCCTGTCTGGGCCAGCGCGCTGTAGGATGAGAGGTCGAGAGTTTTGTAGATGTCTAGCAGTTGTGAGAGCACAGAGTCCTGTCTGAGTGACTCTAGATTCCATGACGAGATGTCAACGTACTTGGCGGAGGCCAGGATCTTGACAAAGAGGTCTGTGTAGTCTTGCAAGGTGAGGGCATTAGGGGCTAGGAGCAGCAGCTTGCCGAAGAGCAGGAAGCTGTCATGCTCGGCGCCTTCCGCATAGAGCAGGTCTGCGAGTTGCAGCAGGATGCCGCGTGTTTCTGACTCTGAGGCGGCGGCGCTCGCGAGCCAGGCCTCTGCGTTCTGGGCGAGTGGCGCAGCCACGCGCTTGACGGTGTGCTTGGCCGCCACGGCGACGATGGCCTGCAGGGCTGGCACTCTGCTGTGGGAGTCTGGGGCGATCATGTTGAACACGTTCGAGAGCACCGAGAGCACGGAGGTGACGCGGACGGCGGTCTTGTCTCTGCTGAGCAGGTCCTCGCCGACGGCAGGCGTGTCCACGAGGGCCGGGAGCACGGACTCGAGGAGGGTGTCGAGCGGCACGTCGAGCTCGGAGGCTGCCACGTCCAGGGTGTGCAGGAAGAGCGTGTAGGCCGGCTCAAAGTGTCTGTCGGAGAGCCTGTGGAGCTCGTTTCTGGACTGGAGCAGCTGGTTGAGCAGCTCCTGCTTGTTGTCTGCCGCGAGCAGGCCTTCGAACTGCGCGCGGTGCGCCGTCTTGAGCTCGCTGTCGAGCAGCACCGCGTACTCGGCAACAGACTCGCTGAGGAACCTGTCCAGTACCACTGAGAATGACATGTTGTAGTGGGGGGGGAGGGCAACAGGAGGAGGAGGAGGAGGAGGAGGAGGCCCTTTTGAGGAGGATCAGGGCTTCTGCGACGGGTGCTGTTGTGCAAACGTGGGGGAGGCGAAGGGAGAGCAGAGCAGGAAGGGAGGGCAGAGGGGGTGGGGTCCTCTTGAGTGGGCCGCTCGCTGCTGGTGGAGGGTGGAGCGTCTGTGATGTCCCCAGCAAGACGGTCGGTCAGCCAGGGTGTGGCTGTGAGTGCGAGGAAAAAAATTCAAGGAAAAAAAAAATTTTACCGGACGGGTTACCCGGCCGTCGGGAACAGTGGGGGGGAAGAGAGGGGTGAGGCAGGGCAGAGGAGCACGAGGGGCCTCCACCCCCACACAGAGACAGCTGAAGACTGGAGCTCTGGGCACGGCTCTGTGCACGGTTCTGCGCACGGAGGGAGAGCGTGCTGGTGCTCTGCGGCGAGGGGACAACGAGCAATGCCGGACAGCGCGCAGGAGCTCTTCCCCGTGGCGAGGTACGCGGCGCCGGGGCAGCAGCAGCGGACGTTCGCGGTGGATCAGCACGGGACGCACAGCGTGGCCGGCCGCACGACGGGGCCGTCGGAGTACGTGCTCGCTGCGGGCGCGGTGGACCGAGACGGGCCGTCCGAGCCGGCGGACAGCGCGCTGGGCCGGCTGCGGGCGCGGCTGACCACGCTCCAGGACGCCGTGAACGAGTTCCTCACCGAGCGGATGCGCAGCGACGCTCTCGCGGGCACGGAGCAGGACCTCGAGCGCCGCGTGCTCGACGAGGGGGTTGACGAGGAGGAGGGCGGGGACTAGGCGGCCGGGGGCGCCGAACTGCCCCGCGCCTCGTCGGCATGCTCTGCTGGCTACATGCTGTGCTCGCTACAGGCTCTGTTCGCTGAGCACTCTGTATTAGCTGAGCACGCTGTATTAGCTAAGCACGCTGTATTAGCTAAGCACGCTTTCTCTATGTATAGTGCTATATAGCAAAATGAAAAACTAAAAGAGGTGCCCCAACAGCCATACTTAGTCAGCGGGCCTGTCTCCCGCTACGGCATCTACCAGCAGCGACAGGCCGCCCAGCACGCACGCACACGCACGCACCGCGCCCCCAGCAGGTCATGTCCCACACCGCGTTCTGCCGCCGGCTGCACAGCAGCGCCGCAGAGGGCCTCGCGCGGCTGGACAGCCGCCGGCTCGTCGCGGTGGCGGGCCCCGACGCTGCCAAGTTCCTCAACGGCCTCATCACCACGAGGCTGCTGCCGTCGGTGGAGAAGCGCAGCAAGACCACGATCTCGGAAAGAGACCTGCTCGACCAGCAGAACGCCCAGAGCCTCGCGCTCACGGAGGACACGCTCGCGCGCAGCAGCTGGGGCATCCTCCACGAGGAGGAGGCGCACAGCGAGACGTCGCCCGAGCGGCTCGGGATCCGCCGGGACGGCGTGTACTCGATGCTGCTCAACTCCAAGGGCCGCGTTGTCTCGGACATCTTCGTCTACCCCACGCCGTTCCTCCGCACCGGCCTGCACGCCGAGCCCGCGTACCTTGTCGAGCTGAGCGCAAAGTCCCACAGCCAGGTGCTCATGATGCTCAAGTTCCACAAGCTCAAGGCGAACATCAGCGTGCGGCCCACTGGCTACGAGTCCTGGTACTACTTCAACCAGTCCCAGGCGTTTGACTCTCTCCTGTGCCGTGTCCAGAGCGAGTACTTCGCCAACAGCATGTCCAAGTCGCCGCAGCAGGCGGCCGCGAATGCGTCCCGCTTCGCTGCGGCCGCCCCCATTTTCTCCAGCGAGGCGTGCTCCCAGATCGCCGGGCTCGCCTTCGACAACCGCGCGCCGAACCTCGGCGTGAAGATCGTCACCCCTGCCGGGTTTGACAGCACTCAGCTGTTCAGCGCCGGCTTTGCAGCGCACTTTGGGCAGCCCCAGCTGACAGACAGCACCGCATACGACGTCCTCCGCATCACGAGTGGCATCTCCGAGGCAGCAGACATCCAGGGGGACTCTCTGCCTTTCGAGCACAACATTGACTACACAAACGGCATAAATTATAACAAGGGCTGCTACGTTGGCCAGGAGCTCACGATAAGAACTTTCTATTCTGGAGTTGTGCGGAAGCGCATAATGCCCGTCCAGCTCTACACGGCTGCAGAGCAAGCGGCCGACAGTGCCGCCGCTGCATACAATGCGGAGAGCCCTGCGGTGCAGGCAGTCGCGGGGCTGAGTGACATGGAGCTGGTGCCCAACGAGTCTGCGGAGGAAAAGCCGCTCGCGGCCAGTCCGTTCCAGACCTCTGAGCCAAGGCGGCGGCGGCGCCCCAAGAAGGCCGGGTCGATCATCAAGGTCCACGGCAACATCGGGCTGGCGGTGGTTTACACAGACGTGGTTGCTGGCACGGAGACAGCGGACTTTGCTGTGGCATCTGCCTCGCGGCCGGACCTGGGCGGCCTCATGTGCCGGGTGTTCACGCCTGACTGGTGGCCTGCGCCGGAGGAGGAGCCAGAGGAGCCGGACGTTTAAGCATGCGGAGCGGCGGCGGCGGCGGCTGTGGTGAGGCTAGCGCCTGAGGTCCTCGGGGACGTCGATGCCGCGCTGCCGTGCGAGCTCGAGGAGCTGCGAGTTCTTATCCTGCAGGTCGCGGATGTACTTTGAGGTCTTACTGAGGATGGCGAGCTCGGACCTACTCTCTGACTCGTCGAGGTCGGGCACCATGTCGACGAGGCTGTCGAAAGTGGAGCGGATCTGCTCTCTGCGCTTGTTCTCGGACTGGATGTGGTGGAGCTTCTTCTCCTCCTCGGAGAGCTGTTTCGTGTTTGGCGCTCGCTTGGCCTTTGAAGCCGCCGCCGCCGCGCGGGTCTCGCTCTCGGGCGGCGTCGTCGACATCTGTGCACCGCCTCCACGCAGCTGTACGGCACCTGGCTGGCTTCGGCTGACACACGGGGCTCTGTGAAGCGCGCTGCTAACCGGTTGGCAGCAACCGGTGCCTTATATATACTGTTCATACATATCCCCTATGTATACACACATACATACACAAACACAAGCACATTCAGTACAACACCAAAAGAACTAAGTGCCCCCCCTCGCCCCCCCTCGCACCAGAAGTAAGGTACCGTTAGTCACGTGACACAACACACAACATGTATCACGTGACGCGTACTGCCGCGTTTTTTAACATCACCCGTGCACCAAAAGTGTAAACGGTACAGTATTTACTGAGTGCGATTTGACCACTTGAGCACGCACGCACGCACGGACTTAGTTCATTAAGAGAGGAACGAGCCCGGCCTGCTACGCGCCCAGTAGCCAATCACCTTCACCAGCTCCCATTGCCACCCCCAACCACCATCCCGCTCGCTCTCGGTCTCCTCCCCCATCCTTGCACCGACCATGCCCGCCATCACGTTCAGGAGGGTTCCTGTGGCCCCGCTCGCAGCCGTCTGCCTCGTGCTCGCCGTGTGGCTCTCGTTCTTGACGTGGGTCCTCAGGTTCTCCAAGTACAGCGCGCTGCGGGAGTCCGAGCCGGAGCTCGCGTTTGGCGCCGTCACCATCCCGTACCTGCAGCTCGTGCCGGCGACGCTGCTCGCCAACCCGTGGACGCTGCTCACAGAGACGCTCATCCAGACGTCGCTCGCCAGCGCCGTCACCGCCCTGCTCGTGTTCTACTACGGAATCAACTACCTTGAAAAGCACTGGAACATGAACAGCCACCGGCGCATCAGCGAGTCCGCGTGGTTCCTCGCCATCGTCGCACTCGCCACAAACGCCTCGTCCACATTGCTCTACTTAGCTGCATACCTCCTCTTCGGAGCCACAGGCAGCGCACCAAACAGCCCGCTGCGCCACGGCTTCCTCTCCATCGCCATGAGCTTTATCGTCGTGCTCAAGCAGCTCGCCCCAGAACACAAGCTCAAGATCTTCCGCGTACTCACCGTGCGATTCAGGCAGCTGCCGTTCGTGCTGCTCTGCCTCGCGCTCGCCCTGTCGCTTCTGTTCCAATCGCTGAAGCCTGCTGTGCCCGTGTACAACAGCTTTTACCTTACATGGGTGTACCTGCGCCACTTCCAGCTAAACAGTATCGCAGATATCCTGCCCGCTCCTTCTGGCGAGCAGACGAGTGTCAGAGGTGACGCCTCAGACACGTTTGCGTTCATCCAATTCTTTCCCGACAGCTTCCACCGCTATCTCAAGCCGCTGTGCAGGCTGACCTACCACAGCGCCGTGTACCTGAAACTGATCAGGCCGTTCAACGACGACGACATCGAGTCAGGTAACCTGCGCTCGATTAAGAGACTCAACACTAATGCCAGCACTGCAGCAGGAGACAGCGCAGACAGAAGACGCCAGGTCGCACTGAAGGTTCTAGAGGAGCGTGTGGTGAGTACTTCCAACGGTGCCAGTTCTGCCGCGCCAGAACCAGAATAGTCACAGCCTATATCAGATAATGTAAACTAAAAAGATCATCTCAGTTGTTCTCTTGTTGTGTTTTTTTCCAATAAAAGTCAAGAGCCATCTCGCATGTATGGTGAGCCTCGCACCCTTTGAAGTTGGCAACAAAGTCGCCATCTCGATAGTAGGTTGTGTCTTCTTCCGGAATCTCCGCGTTGAAATTGTGCAACGAGCAGATTGTCCGGCCAGGAACAATCGCTGTTTTGCTCAACAGGACAGGGTGCCATTGGAGTATATGTGTCAGAGCCGCCTCCTCGCTGTCAGCGAAGCTGGCGTACTTTCTGAAGAGCGGATCGAGCCAAAATTCTAGCAGCGCGCGTCCGTATACGTCATTTGCGAGTATGATGGAGTCTGTATTGAGACCATTGTCGTCCTGGGTGACCACCATCCTCACATCTTGAGCCTTGACGTTTTTGTAGGTTCTGATTGTGCCATCTGGGAACAAGATTGGCTGGTCTCTGAGCATCATTGGTTCGAGAGACTCTGGCTGGAGCAGATAGGACATCAGCTCGATGTCATTGCGCATAATATAGGAGTCCTCGTCCAGATACCAGAAGTACTTAGCGTCTGGGAATGCATGCATCGCTGCGCGTAGGATGAAGAGCTTGGCCCACTTGGGGCTGTTGCCGTACTCTCCTGTGGAAGGAGCGAACTCCTGGATCCAGCGCACGTAAACTCCGTAGTTGTTGGCGAACGCGTAGTCGACTCTGTTCTGGGAGATCTTGGCGAGATGGGACATCTCAAACTTTTCAAAGTCCACGCCTGTGACAATGACAATGTCTGGGGACTTGTGGCCGCTTGCGGGGCGGAACACCTTGCGGCCGTGCCTCTTGAACTCGATGAGGGCCTGGCCGAGGGCGTCGTGGGCGTTTGTCATCTCCTTGATCTCGTTGTCGCCCTCGATGTCCTCGTTCTCGTTGTAGAGGTACTGCTTCTGCTGCGGGTCGGCGGGGTTGACCTTGACTTTGAAGAGGCGGTCGAGCCCGAGCTCCTTGAGCAGGGGGGTGTGTTCTATTGGGGGGAAGATGTAGTTTGAGGAGACGGGGGTCTCGCCCTCGTGGATGCCGTGCACCTTGTGGAGTGTTTCGAGGACCTCTTTGTTGGTGAGGTGGATGAAGCTGTGCGGGTGGCGCGAGGTGCCTGCGAGGAAGCGGAGGAGCTGGTGCAGGGCGAGGACGAGCACGGCGAGGTAGAGGAGCCACCGCTTGTTGCGGTAGGACCTGAGCGTGCGCTGCAGCGAGACGGGCGCGGGCAGCAGCGACCGCGACTTTCCCTTGGGCTTCAGGTCGGAGCGTCTGGGGATGCCGAGGTGCATTGTGGGTGCTGGTGCTGGTGGTGTGGCGCTGTGTGTGGAGTGCATTGCCGTGGTGGTCATGACTTGCGTCGTTACTGACCCTTCTTT
>JAKTPG010000098.1:0-18917 GCA_030557505.1 Ogataea maris | reverse complement strand
CCGGGAACGTGAGTACTCTTCTTTGGTCAACACGGAACGAATGTTGCATACTAACATGATGGGGGAGGGGAGGGGCTGGGAAAGAAATAAAAGTAGGGGTGTATATGGGGAAAGATGAGTAGTGGGGAGAGTTGGGGGGAAGGTTTAGGGGTGGAGGAGGAGATGAGGATTGGTAGACTGAAGAAAGAAACAAGGGGTAGGAGTAGGATGAGTGAGTGGTAATTTTTTTGTAAGAATTGAATTAGGAATTGAATTTAAGGATTGAATTTAAGGATTGAATTTTTTTAATTTTTAGTGAGTTGTGGAGAGAAGATGGGGGGGGAGAAGATAGGGGGAGTAGGTTTGTGATAGGGGGAGAGGATATTTATAGGGTGTGATTAGCGGAGGTCGGGGATATTTATATGGTGTGATTAACACGACATGAGTTATGTGATGGGGGGGGGGGGGGGGGTGTGATGGGGTGAGTAAGGGATTAGGTAAGGTGGGGATAAAAATTTTTAGTTGGGGTTGGGGTCGGGGAACTTTTTGATAAGGCGATTTTTTTGTCCAAAGGTAGAGTTGTTTACAATGGCGTACTTTCAAACTTATACCAATACTTCGAAGATATAGGTGTTCCAATCCCCATCCATTATAATCCCGCTGAATTTATTATCGAAATGATTAATACAGATTTTGGCTCTGAGATGGATGAAGAAATATGCAAAAGTTCCACGATGGGCAAGTTATCCCTTGAGCAGTTGAGTGAAAAATGGGAATATTCTGAGTTTAATACCCTTCCCGAATCTTTCAATGCAGGAAGCAAGGAAGTGGTCTTAAGGGGTCCGCCTATCAGTAGCTACACGCTTTTCTTGTCACCTCAATCAAGCAAGAATATTAACCCAAAGACTATTCATCAAATCCAGAAGAGATATTTTAGTATATTATGTTCGGGTTGCAATGTATTTGGGGCTAGCACTTTTAATGGGAACAGTATGGCTGCGACTTGACTATTCTCAAAATACTATACAACCCTTCATGAATGCAATATTTTTTAGTGGTGCGTTCATGTCTTTCATGTCCGTAGCATATATACCTGCGTATTTGGAGGATTACCAATCCTACAAGAAGGAGTCAATGAATGGTCTGTATGGTCCTTTTGCATTTGTTATATCAAACTTCTTAATGGGCCTACCGTTTATTTTCATCATTGTCTTAATGTTTTCCATAGTGACATATTTTATGTGCAATTTCCGTCATTCGGCTTAGGGTTTCTGGTACTATGTTATGTGGCTCTTTCTAGATCTTTTGGCTGCCGAGAGCATGACTGTCTTTGTTTCGACAATATTTCCAATCTTTGTGGTTTCTCTTGCACTCACAGCCTTTATGAATGGGCTATGGATGTCAGTTGGCGGTTTCCTCGTTAGTGTCGATGTTTTGAATGTCTTTTGGTATTATACGTTTTACTGGATAAACTATCAAAGATATGTGTTTCAAGGAATGATGTTTAATCAATTCACATCTGTTATTTTATATCGCTGTGGATCTTCGTGCCAATGTATGTATTCAAGTAATCTGGCAGATCAGTGCAAAATTCCTGGGACTGCTATTTTACAATCAATCGGATACGGTCGGGAAGACAAAGGTCTTTGGGTTGGTATTCTTATAGTTATCATTTTCTGTTACAGGCTAGCTACATATCTGACTTTGAAATTTTGGAAGAGATGACAGCTTTCACTTAATGTTTTTGATTTGTCTTAAAACTTGAATAGCATATTCTATATTCAGTTCCTTTGTTACCTTATAAATATACAGTATTAGTCTTGTAGCTCTAGTGCAATTCCCAGCATTTCCTAGCCTTTTGGGGGGCTTTAAAGGGCCGCCACAACTTTCGTATGAATATAATACTTAGGCTATAGAGGGGGGGGGGATGAGTCGTCGAGTTATCAGATACAGATGAAATAGATCAATTCCATAAGTTGGTACTGAACTTTATTTGTTATTTTTGTAGACTGGTTGGTGTATTTGTTCCTCGTTCCCTACACCCAGGTACGTCACCTAGTTGGAGAACGTGATCTGGTGTCATGAACCTTCTTTTATTATTCATCTTTTGAAAACGTACTTTTTGCCAATGGTATTTTGGAATTTTCATTTAGATCAAGGCAATCAGCCAGTACGCTTATCACATTCTCAGAATACTGTTGAAAAACTGTATCCTATCATAACTCTCAAATCAAAGCAAGTGACAGAGACCAAACTACAGGTTTACAGAGAGACAATAATTGGCAGCATCACACCAAGCAAGAGCCATTTGACTAATTAAGTTGGTACTCCTAGCACGCAAGTTACCTTTCCCCGCTGATTGTGGAGGTGTTGTAGCTTGCAGTGTGAATTTGATCCTGCCATATCATCTACGTTCGAATATTTTTGTAGGTTTACGTCAGTCAGCGATGAGTGCCATAATAAAAAATACAGCTTTTCGATATCCATTTTCTTCGTGTGTCGGTTTCAAGTATGCAACGGTACTCAAATAGACTCTTATGGAATAATTTGTCGTAAAAATAGGAATGCTTTAGATGCTCTCAATGCGCATTACTGATCTATCCTGATTTGGAAAAACGAGTACTTGTAAAACATTATGCATGGATAGCCTTGGAACTTAGAGATGTGGAGTCGGTTTGGCCCAAGAAATATCTTTGAGATCTGGATAATCAGCTGCCACTCTCCAATCACATCTCATCGCATCAAACGGTGCCACTCCAAACCTCCATTTCCACTTCCTTGCTAAGTCGGCATCTAAGGTCCCTTTCAAGGTCTGTACAACATATTTTCCAATAGTTGGTAAGAATTTGAACGCGTGTCCTGAATCTCCAGATGCGACAAAGAGATTTTTTGAACCAGGAACGCTGTCAAAGATAAAGTGAGAGTCAGCAGTGTCACCAATCCAACATATTTTACAGTCAAACAGATTGTGGTATGCAAGGTCAGGGCAGTACATCCCCAGTATTCTTTTAGCTGTGGCAATACATTCGACAGGCATAGTATCAGATGGATTGAGATTCTTATATCTTGGGAGAGATATAATCCTTTTTGAATTGTGAGGATCTTCTATGAGGTTAGATGCTCCGGATCCTGGAAGTGCAATCTTCAAAATTCTTGTTGCGGGGTCAGGGGGGAAAAAATACCCCATCTCCGCATCAAATACTACAGGCATATCCTTATACCATTCGTACTCCTCTGGGGTCAGCCTGATATGGGTTACAAATAATCCTGTTGCAGATTGTTGATTCTTCATATCAATAATGCCACCAGTAGATGCACCGCAACAAATAACGATTTGACTGGCAGATAGCCTGGCGCCATCACTGCATTTGATATAGGCAACTCCCTTTATTGTCTCTATACCAACAGCTTCCCCCCCTTTTCCAAAAATAAACTTGACACCTAAAGATTTGCATTTCTTGTACACGGCAATTATGGAATTAGCAGCATGAGCAAAACCTGCTTCAGGATTGAATGTTGCTTCCGTGGATTTATGAAGATTATTAAATCTGAGAAATGTAAATCTTTCGGCTATCTCCCTACTTCCCTTGAATTTCTCAATGTTCGAACCAAATCCGAGCTTATTCAAATTTTCATATCCCCTTTTTTCAAAATCTTTTCTACCAACGTGATTAGAAGGTGTTATCATAATCCGTCCACATTCATTGTAAAGTCCAGTGAATAAAGGGTCATTTTTCCACTGTTCAATAGCCTCAATGCTCATACTAGTGTAGCATAAATCTGTGTACTCTGCGCGGATGATCTTGTTGTAGTCATTGGCTGCACACCAAGGTGAAGGAGGCTCATAAGCATCGATTGCTGTCACTACATAGCCTTCTTTAGCCAGCTCCAGACTTGTGGCTAAGCCAATAACACCGCATCCAACAATTAATACAGAATCAGTCATTTTAGTTCACAAAATCTCACTCTACCAACTTTTCTTCCAAGAACTGTAGAAAGTCGGGGCTATATATAGCACCGGGACGATTGTTTTTTTTTTGAAAAGAACGTCGTAAAATGAATTCATTTCGGCTCTTACTACTGCAATACAAGGTTTTGATATAAAAAGCTACTGGCATCAGTTTCAAAAGCACCTTGTTGATAGCCACGTTAGTCATGCAATTCAAACACAATTGGCTAATACTATATGTTCCTCTTATCGTTATTTTCATTAAAAAGTTCTCGATTTGTTCACTACCTGGAACATAATGCTGAAATTGCAACTGAGGAAGTTAAATGCGCCGCAGTTAATGCTCGCAAAAGAAATTTTTCATGCACGGCGGATTTGAGCAAGAAATTTTGAGGCTGCGTAAATATTTTTCAGTAAGCCACATTCTTCAGACCCAGTCTGTCCCGCTTCGAGGTCTTATGCAATTCTCCCTCATAACGTCAGCCAGATTCCGTGAGCTATACTTTTTTGGGAAGAGACAGACAACTATCAGGATTGCACTCAGTTTAATCGTTTACGCATATGTTTGTATTAATGTCCAAGCTTGTCTATTTTTGTGGGCCTTGATTTATAAGATCGGAGCTGGCTATACTCTGTTTAATTTATTGTAGTCTTGAGTTTCGACCAAAAGCAGAAGTGTAAAGTCAAAGAATAAACAGAGAGATAACGCGTTTTTGTAAAGCAGATAACTAACATTCTCCTTAATAGTATGTACGGATCGCCTCAGCAGTCAAAAAACACCTTCCATTATAAATTGTAAAACCGTTCATGTAATACTATAGATTATGACATACTTCTGCTTTATTGGTCTCTTTGAATTGCATGACAGCATACGATTGGAATAGACAGTTCTATATTACGAAAGAGACAAGTGAGAAAAAAACTACTTATTGAGAAGTACTTGCCGTACTTGCGGAATTTCCAAGAGAACCTCCTGCAACAGGGACATAAACAAAGTTCGAACGCTCACCTGTTTTGATGTCAGGCAACTCTTTTTCACCCACTGTAACAGATCCGTATCCACCGGATCCAGGTGTTCTAATATTGATCATGTCCCCAGCTTGAACTGAAAGTTGTGTAAAACCTGCTAAATAGATCCATTGTATTGATCCATCTTCCTTTTTGCGACCATATAAAGTTTCACCACGGGCACCATCTTCGCCACCACAACAACCATATGGAGAATTGACTCTTCTATAAGCAGCACAAGAGACTTCAAGGGGTACCGTAAATTCTGTTATTCTCTGTAGTCCATCACCTCCTTTATATTGGCCCCTACCTCCGGTTCCAGTCCTAATTGACCAATCCCAAAGGATTGCCGGATACCTGCTTTCTAGAATTTCGGGATCTGTAATTTTTGTATTTGTCATGTTGCACTGAACGCCACTATATCCAGGACCTAAGTAACTTGCACAACTTCCTCCTGCTATTGTATCGAGATGAGCAAACCCATCAACTTCTTCCCCATTCTTCAGTGTGGTCTTGGATCTGCCAAATGCAAGAACATTCATGCTACCTGAAGCTGCACTGGTTAGTTGATAACATTTCATTACTGTATCGTTTATTCTTTGAGAGGTATTACCATTCCCTGCATTAACTGCAGCATCACTTGTTGGATTCAATATGGTTCCTTCAGGGATTATAATCGTTATTGGAATCAAACAGCCTTCGTTTAATGGAATATCTGCGTCAATTAAAACCCTTAATCCAAAAAGAACGCATGCATAAGTGACAGCTGGAGGGGCATTATAACAATTAAATGTTTGAAGAGATGTACCTGTAAAGTCATAAACTGCATTACCAGTTTTGGCATCCACTGAAATAGAACAGCAGAGTTTTGAGCCATCATCTAAATATTCCTCTGATTTCAATGGAAATTGGCCTCTCTTGACCAGAGCAAGTTTCTTGAAGAAATTCCTGACAGCTAGCTCAGCAGACTTTCGTACGTTCGACATGTAGAAGAGCACAGTCTCTGTTCCATATTCTTTAAATAGATCTTGTAGTAATGTAACTCCTCTCTGGTTGGAAGCAACTTGAGCCTTTAAGTCGGAAACATTATCTTTTAATTTTCTGGTACCAGAAGAACCTGGATACTGTGCAGGCTCGTAGACAAAATACTTTTCAACACCTTTATAATCAAATTTGCTTTCAGAGATAATCTTCCAGCAGTGAATAATAGCGCCTTCTTCTTTTAGAAATTTAGCATTTGGTGGACATGAGCCTGGGCTTATCCCGCCAATTTCTGCGTGATGGGCTCTTGATGCAGTAAAAAACCGTATCTTTCCATCAATGAAAACAGGAGAGATTAAAGTAATATCTGGAAGGTGTGTCCCTCCACATTGAGGTGAGTTAGTGGCAAGTACGTCTCCAGGTTTCAGATCATCTCCCCAATACTTCTTTGCATATTTGACTGAAAATGACATGGAGCCCAAGTGAACTGGGACATGAGGAGCATTGGCAGTTAAGTTTCCTTCTTCGTCAAATAAGGCACATGAGAAATCCATACGCTCTTTGATATTTGCGGAAACAGATATTTTAGACAAAGTTCTACCCATATCTTCTGCGATGAACATAAATCTGTGAGAAAATACTGCCAATTGAATAGGATCAACGTAATCAGTAGATATCGCAGAGTCATTCTCTATTTTTAGATCAATGATAACGTGTCTTGGTAGAATGGTAGCCTTCGCATTCGGTGTTACAATAATGGTCTGAGTTTTATCAAGAAGAAGTGCGGGACCCTGGACCGTGGACCCATCTGTTAGGTTGTTTAGCATATAAATATTTGCATCATAGGTCCCACTCTCAAATGTCATTTTGCTTTTCTTTTCTTGTAGACCATCTTCTACCAAAAAAGATCTAATCTTTTCAAAATCGTCATATGGTGATCTTTCACTAACTTCGGACAAGCTCCCGGATGCACGCACTCTTAAGTCCTGAACCAAAACACTTCTACTGTCATCCACGAAGGAGAATTCTCTTTCATGGATAGCCACAAAGCTGTTCAGAAAGTCGTTGTCTTCAGGCTGGGGAACCATGATTTTGGTGTCAGATCCACTGAAACCCATATTAAGATATATCTCGTAAGAGATCTTATGAGGTTCGATTCCCTGAGAAATCAATTTTTCTTTCACCTTTAATTTCAACTTTTCGCATCGTTCTAGAAGATCAGGTAGAACCTTTGCGCTATAAATTTCATTTGAAGGCTCCTGTATTTCTTGAACAACACTCGCTAACGCAATACCGTAGGCCGATAGAACAGAGGAATACTTATGCACAATGATCTTTTTAATTTTCAAAATACCTGCAAGATCACAAGCATTCTGAGATCCGGCACCACCAAACGAAACTAAGTCATGATTGGATACGGAAAGACCCTTTGCTTCGGTGAGCTGTCTAATTGGCTTTGCCATGGCTTCATTTGCGACCTTCAAGAAGCCGAGAGCAACTTGGTATGGTGTTTTTATGGTATGGGGATTCTCTTTGTTAATTAGCTCTGTTAACTCTTCAAATTTTGCCTTAGTGATCGCAAGATCAAGACCCATATCTTCCGTAGGTCCAAAAATTTTAGGAAAGTATTCCGGTAAAATTCTTCCAACAAATAGATTTGCATCAGTAACTGTCAGGGGTCCACCCTTTCTGTAACATGCAGGACCTGGATGTGATGATGCGGATTCTGGTCCAACTCGGAACACGCCATTCTCATAAAACAAAATTGACCCACCTCCAGCAGCAACCGTGTTAATATCTAGATGTGGAGACGCAACAGTGATTCCAGCAGTAACTGATTCAAACACATGTTCATACGAGCCAGAATATCTCGACACATCAGTTGATGTTCCTCCCATATCAAAGCCAATAATTGGTCTGTTAAAACTTTTGTCATAACATGTCACTGCAGCACCCACAACACCACCTGCTGGTCCTGATAAAAGAGATCTCAGCCCAGTGAAATGCTCATGCGAGCATAAGCCACCATCGGATTGCATAAACTCCACTCTCGTGTGTTTCTCAAATCCAGACTTAAATCCACTCAGGAAATTTTCAATATATAGCTTGACAATTGGAGTTAAATATGCATCCACAACTGTAGATTGAGCGCGAGGAGTAGCTTTTATTGTAGGCATTGTTTCGTGAGATGTTACAACAAACTTAAAACCCAGTTCTCTAGCCAGCTTCTTAAGCATTTTCTCATGATTTTGATAGTTGTAACCATGAATAAGACAGATAGCAAGAGCATCAAAACCTTCTTCACGCAAAATAAGTAACTCCTTGTGAGCGGACTCCAAATCTATTGGTTTCAATATTTGGACAACATCTTTGGTTTTCCCCTCAACATAAGTCTTACCATCTAATAATTCTCTATAATCCTTTTGTCGGGGGTCCTCTGAGAAGGCAGCCAAAGTGACTCTTTCGTCAATTTCTATTACCCTGTCGTACAAGACTCCTGGCTTCTGAACGACTAGTTTGAAAAGATCGGGCCGGGACTGGTCGCCAATGTGAAGAAAGTCTTTGAATCCGCGAGTGGTCAAAAAAGCAATTTTCTGACCTTTACGTTCCAGCAATGCATTTGTTGCAACAGTTGTCCCTAATCTGACTGATTCTATTTGGGAAACATCTAATGGACTCCCCCTTGGAACCGGTTTTCCAGTGATATACTCTAGCACCCTTCTTATGCCTTCGATATTTGCGTCTTTGTAATTGCCGGGATCCACCGACAGTAACTTAAATACAAAGTCCTCTTGTCCGGGTATGACGGCAATCACATCTGTGAACGTCCCTCCCCTATCGATTGCGATTTTCACTCTTTCAACAGTCATTCTTGTTACAAACAATAAGCTTTCTCTTTGGAAAGTCGGTAAAGCAAGGTTGAGAAATTAATACGGCTTATATAAATTTAGGTAACTTTCAGCATCAGGTCACTTTGCAAAAGAGCAGATAATAGAGCCACAGTACCCATGGCAAGTATGAGATTTCTGTAATGCAGTTCAATAATAGTAATATACTCCCCTTGGAAAGTTTTTCATACCGGGCGGTCTTTGTTGCCATATTGCAGATCAACGATTATGCTGGTATTGTGTGGTGCACGATTTTTGGCTGATAAGACCTATGGCAAAATTGTTATCAAATGGCTAAGGGTTAAGATAAACTGCACTCGCTGGCGAAAGGTAGGTCCTAGGTCTTAGAATGGAAGGTCGCTCTAACTAACTCTGAAGCAAATTTAAGTGTCGGTTTACTTTTGAATCAGTATGAAGGTGGGCTGAAATGAATAATCTATCCTTCCTTTTCGAACTGTTCCTATCTTTCAACATGCAGTTCTCTATTGGAGTAATCTTTTTTTGTTTTTTTTGCCACGAGAAAGCATTCCTCAAGTGAATGTCTCCTAAGTTTTAGCGAGTAAAAATAAATGGAAACGTGTGACCAATTAAAAAAAAATTAGATATGGAATTCATCTGGGCTCAAGTGAAGTGCTCGAAAGAGAACATGAAAGGAGCACAGAAAACCAGGGGAGGGTGTTTGTCTTGTAGAAGGAGAAAAAAGCGCTGCGATAGAGCAAGGCCTAAGTGTAACAACTGTGTTAGATTGCAGTTAGACTGTAGCTATGCGTTGAAAATCAGCTGGAACAGAAACACTCAATTCACGTTATCTGATGACGAACTCAAAGAGCTCTCGAAAAATACCTGTTCCTATCACAGTTTTCCAATGTTCATGATCAACTTTACAAAATGGGAAATAAGGTTGAGTTACTTTTTCAACGTTCAAGAACATAGTGGTTCAAAGCATTATGATGGACATCAATCTTCAGTCTTGAAGGCAAAAAGCTCTGGTTTTGAACCCCAATGTATGCAAGACACGAAATTTTCGGCAGGTTCACAAACCATGCCCTCGTCCACTGACTATGAAGCTTTTCTTTTTCAACATTATAAAGACTTTTTGAGCACAACTAAAACCTTTCCTTATGCAGGAGAAGTCAACGAGTTCAAGAACATTGTCGTCCCTGAATGTGGCCGATTTTCGGGTCTATATTTTTCAGTTGTTTCTCTCGCAGCAATTGATCTTATGAAAAGAGAACTTATAAAGCCCAAGGGATTAGAGAACACAAAAACTATTAACACGTACAGAGAGTTATTTCATAAATATAAAGATAAAGCTATCAGCGAATTACACAACATTATAGACCACTTCAGCGTTTCAAAAATAGATGTAATAGAGGAGTTAGCAATAACAATAATGACTCTTTGCTCTGCTGAAATCACAAATCAAGGATGCAGAAAATGGGTTGACCATCTCAAAGAGGGGTGTCTTATATTTTCGACAGTGACATCAGCACAGATACTGCAATCAAAAATATTGCTCTTTGTCTACAAGTACTTTTCCATCAGATACTTTTTCCTGGTTTTCACATTGAAAAAGAATGATGTGGATAGTTTTTTGAGCAAATCACCATGGCCCGTCATACCTGAAGTATTTGATTCTGATTATATTGATCACATGTTTGGATGCTCTCCACGATTGCTGAATCTGATATACAAACTGGTTTTGCTTAATCATCAGCGAGATAATTTCATGGTTAGTGAAGATGTTCTAAGTAAAGAGTACTTGAAGATTTGGACAGAAATGGAAAACCTTTGCCAGCGAGGGGGAGAGGGTTCACGAGATCTGATACTTTGCTCGCATTCATATCTTTTAGCGGCAAAAGTTTACCTTTGCACTATACTATTCACTGGCAAGTTGAGATTATATTCGGATTACCAATTCAACTTACTATATCATCCCATGCTGAAGGAATTAACGATAGTGCTGAGAGAGCTCAGTTTGGCGAAGCTAGTCACGTTTTTTCCAACGTGGTGTTTGTTTGTGCTTTCGTTTTGTGATGTTGTTGGTGTCAATGGTGAAGTCAATAGAATAAATGTATTTAGTATTTTTTCCGCCGTTGACATAAAATGGCCCTTATGTTCAAATGTTGAGGTTAGAAAGGCCATGGAAGCAATTTGGAAAATCTATGACTTGGTAATTGAAGACCCCGTAAACTATTTGAGAAATGATAAGAATTTTTTTCTAAGGTTTGATTGGAGAGACATATTAAAGGAAGGAGGTTTCCTTCTGGCCTTAACATAGATAAAGTTGTATTTACTTTGTATGCAGGTTTGAAGGGTACGATTTTTGATAAAACTTTGAATAAAGCACGTTATTATGTATTTATCTTTCAAAATGCGTATGAGATTGGTAGCTGATTTGCGTCATATATAGCTTTGTAGTCTCTTGATATCTTCAAGTTCAGCTTACCCATGGAAGATGGTCAAACTTATCATGAATTCTTTCAGTGTTATAAAGTTGCCCTTCTCACTACAGTTGAGAAGCCACATGCTATTGACTGAACCAGGTAACATAGTCGTATAGTTTTCCTGAGCTGCATTTTTGTGACTTTCTTTTGTAATACTTGCTTGAGGTGCAAATGAGCCTTGAGATGTAGGAGCCGAAGGTTATAAGCTACAAGTTACCATCAAAATCAGAGATTACAGTTGTCAGACCTTGTATCTTATTTTAAACATGCACTCTTTCGCTGAATTATCATTATGATTCAACCGTGGACTCTGGAACTATGGCATCCTGTGGGCATCTTTGATATTTCGTGTATGACTAATGGAAATGATTATATGCTTTACTTTATATAATTTCCTTGTGTAATCTACAGCAAACCGTAAGGATCTACAACAAACGACCAATGCCAGAAGAGTGAAAATAACAAAGGAAAAACAGTTGTGGTTCCTCTTCATGCGAATGTATATTGCGTTCACAGAAGTTAGAGCTGAGCAAAACATTTACCATTATTTTGTCTTAAACTAAAGGCCCAAAAAATGTGTGATGAGGAGTATATTTTTGAACTATGAGAAAGGAGATATCTTTTACGTCCATTTCAGAAATTCACCCTTCCTCTGAGTATTATCAGAAACTTAATCTATACACAACAATTCAAGATTAACTTGGCTCATATGCATACTCTCGTGCATTCTTTTTTTACAGTAACCTTATGGTTTAGTCTTTGCACGCAAAAGTGGTAATATACGTGACTCTGATATCGGGCTTTGTTGATCAAAGTTGACATTACTGTAAGGCAAAATGGCTCTCTTTTGGTCATGATGTCTTCACATTTTACCATGTTTTAATATGAACGAGGTTCTTGAAAAATTAGTCAGAATAGATCTCTTTTAGAAAAGCAACAACAGGGATAACCTTTTAATACCTTTGTCAGAGGCCATAGTGCTCCAGAAACCTTTTGAAAAGTTCATGGGTTACTAATAGAAAACTTATAAAATTTCAAAAGAGCACAGTTTTATAGTTAGGTTTATGTTTGATTGAAAGGACACAGCGAAGGAGTCTTATACATTACTAAGGTTGTCTTATTAGCAGCAGAGATCAGTGGCGAGAGTTTGCTAAGGTAATGCTAGAGAGGGAGCAGTCAATCTTGCTGTTTACACCACATCACAATGACTAGAGCTTCGCATTCTTGAATACACAAATTTGATACCAATTCACGCATTTTCATGCCGCCGGATTAGGATTCTAGAATAGGACCCTTGTTTCTTGATAAAATTCACACAATACAAAATTTTCTTTTGGTGTCCTAATCCGCCGTGCGTCAAAATTGAATAGAAAGAACTGAAAGGATGTTTCTATCTTGTTGACGTAAACGAGATATTTGAATTTTAAAAAGAATAAGATAAACCAGGAACTTTAGTTAACTGCAACGTTTTTTTTGATTTATAAGGGGTCCGGTTTGCGCTAGATTAATAGAATCAGTACAGTTCTTTTTAGTTGTTTATATTTTTCGGGCTTAAAAATGAGAAGATTTATGCCGGTCTCTAATGCAGCGGGACAGCAAATTGCTGAAGTTCTTCCAAAGGACGAGAAGAGGAAATGGTATCAAAGACCAAACATTCTAAGACTCAACTTATTTGTTACCAACTTCATGCTTTATGGTGCAGCAATAGGGTACGATTCAGCAGTTACAAATTCTATTCAAGCTTTACCTGAATGGAAAGAATTTATGGGGTATCCAAGTGGAACGTGGCTTGGATTCATCAATGCTAGTCCATTTGTCGGGACTTGCTCTCTGATTCTGTTTGTGCCTTATCTTTGTGATAGATTTGGAAGAAAGCCAGTTGTTTTTTTAACGACATTTTTCATTTGGCTAGGAGCTATTGTAGCATCATCTGCCGAAAACCCAGCTACTTATATTATAGGGCGTGTGATAACTGGGTTTAGTGCCGCATGCAATTATGCAGCTTCGATCTATGTTAACGAGGTTGCATTTCCTACGTATCGGGGTAAGTTTGCCGCTGCATACCACTCCATGTTTTATTTGGGATCGGTGATAGTCGCTTGGGTGGTCTTTGGTACTAGAAATTGTTCGGGAAATACTGCATGGAGGATACCTTTAGCACTACAGGCTCTTATCCCACTGTTTCTTTTTCCTGGATTAGTCCTTGCACCTGAAAGTCCCCGTTGGCTTGCTTCAGTTGGAAAAATGGATAAGGCAAGAGAAATTCTTCTCAAGTATCATTCTGGAAATGAAACCAAGTATATTCCTCTCGTGGATTTTGAGCTTGAGGAGATAAAGAGAGGTTTAGAAATCCAGATACAAAACGGAGAAACATCATGGATGTCACTTGTAAGCACTCCTGGAAATAGAAAAAGACTGTTCATCAGTTGTTTTCTGGGATTTGCGTCACAGTGGAATGGAAATGGTATTGTGAGCTCATACTTAAGTTCAGTGTTCAGCTCTGTGGGAATCACCGCCGTATGGAAACAGACTTTATTGAATGCATGCATTCAGTTGTTCAACTGGCTTGTTGCTATTGGTGGAGCACTATCAGTCGATTTTCTCGGAAGAAGAACTCTCTTATTAATATCGACGGCAGGAATATTCTTTGCGTACATTGGACTAACAACTATAACAGCTGTTTATACAGAGCAGCACAAAAATGTTGGCTCAGGTATCATATTTTTTATTTTTATGTGTTATGGAATGTATGATATTGCCTACACGCCATTGGTTACCTCTTATCCCTCTGAACTGTGGCCACAGAGCACCAGATCCAAAGGGCTATTTATTGGAATGTTTGCTTTGAACTGCAGTACATTTTTCAATATATTTGTGAATTCTATTGCGTTATCTGCCATTGGATGGAAATACTATTGTATGTATCTGGGGATCCAGATAATCATTTTTGCTGTCATCTTTCTGACTTTCCCCGAAACAAAAGGTTATTCCTTGGAAGAAATTGCACTCATCTTCGATAAAGATGAAATCACTCAATCTGCACTCAACCACGTTGAACTGAGTCACAACTTTGACCCTTCGGAGAATGAGAGCGATATGAAGGTTCCTGCAATAATCAGCTCTAAGGAAGTATGACTAATTTTTAACAAAAGGGTGGTCATCGCGTTTTTTTACCTTTTTCAAGTACTTTAAACTGAAGCTAACTGAGAAAATAGTAATATTTTAAGGGTCGTAACATCTCTTTGTAGACTAGTAAAAGCCTTTCCACAGCCTTGTTTTAGTAACCATAAACTGTTTACTGCATATGATGTCTTCAGCTGAACGCCCCACATACATGGTATAGAGCCCGGCCTCAGCTTTGTAATACCCCGTTTCTTCGTCAAAGAACGAAAGGGCAAGGTTCAAATTGATTTTACATCCAACTCTGGCTGTTTGCTTAGGTTTCAAAAGGGCCTTTTCAAATCCCACAAGTTGTTTTAAAGGCCTATTAACACTGCTTTCATTGGAACCAATATAAAATTGAACTATTTCCGACCCCCTTAGATTAGATATATTGCAAACTTCAAGACTTATCTCAAGGTATTTTTCCTTCATGATGATATTCAGATTATCGAAGGTAAATTTTGAGTAACTTAGACCATGACCAAACGGGAACAAGGTTTTGAGTTTTTTTGCTTCGTAATATTTGTAACCAACATAAATATCCTCAGAGTAAAGAACACGCCCCATATCATTAGAATAGTGTAAAAAAGAAGGATTGTCCTCCAATCTAATTGGAAATGTTAAGGGCAACCTTCCAGTCGGGTTGTGATCACCAAAAAGAACATCAGCCAACGCATTTCCCGTTTCATTTCCTAAATACCAGAGTTGAAGAACACACTTACATTTGTTAATCCATGGCATACTAATTGGAGTTCCTGATTGGTTAACTATAATGATATCATCTCTTACCTGCAGCAGTTTTTCAAGAAGTTGGTTGGTTAATCCTGGTAGAGACATATTTATGCGGTCAAATCCTTCGGATTCCCACTCTTGGTTTAATCCAACAACAACCACGACCTGATCAAAGGCCTTTACCATATTGGAACATTTCTGAATCTCCTCTTCCTCGTCAATTTGCAGTGCACATCCAAAAGAAATAGCGCCTCCTCCAAATAAGACAGCTCTTGAAGATGTAAGTTTACTTGTGGCACCAGATCCGAATTTGCAGGTTAGCTTGTATTTTTTGCCGTGCTTTAAAAGCATTGATTCACGTTCTTCAATTGTTCCATTATTCAAAAAGCTTGTTCCGGCAGTTTGGCTTGTTTCATTGTCTATGAGCTCATTGTCGTCAATGTATAGCCTTGCAGTTCCTCTCACACATAAGCCGAATTCATATGTACCCGATTTCTCAGGAGTAAAGTAGCCCTCTAAGAGACCATAGTAGATTTTTGTATCTTTAATTGCCTCATGTTTATAATCCATGAGGTAAACGTTTGTGTTGGTCAAATGAAGGGTGTCAAAGGGTTGGTCACTATAATCTGCATTCAGGTGAAAGCGGAACATAAAGCCTGGTTTTCCATCCTTTGTTTTTATAATACTATCCATCGGGGGCAAGAACTTATGAGTGTAACATCCTACTGAATATGAAAGTAAAGACGGGTCAGAAAGCTTGCTTTTAATTCCCTGATAAGGGGTCACCACGTAAGATGGATTTAAGGAAGCAGACCCCCCTCCACAAAAGACAGCTCTTTTGGCATTTGGACCCAAGACCAATGTCCGCTTATGTTTCACTAATGGTAAAATATCATCATCATTTTTCAAGAGTACAATCGAATTGGCCGCAGCATTGCGTAAGGTTCTTGTTATTTGGACTTTATCAAATGTTTTAGGATTCTCATGTTTCAAATGCAATTGAGTACAATCACTAGCAAGTCTAAGAACATTACGCACACTAGCATCAATAATCTCTTCTCGTATCTTATTGGAAGTGAGTGAGTGTGACAGGTTCCCTGTTCTCCAAGCACCAGGTCCAGGCATTTCCAAATCAACTCCTCCAAAATTCTTGAAATGAGAAACATCGGAAAGCCGTTGGTGGTTACCCAATCCACAAGAGAGAGAATCGACTGTACTATATGTTCCAAACCAGTCACTCATAATCAAACCATCATATTCCCATTCTCCACGAACAACGTCTCCAATCAAGTCTCTTGACTCGGCAGCATGAGTTCCGTTTACTTTATTGTATGACGTCATGAGACACCTTGGGCTGCTCTCTTTCAATGCTATTAGGAATGGAAGTAAGTAGACCTCCCTTAATGCCCTTTCTGTGACAATAGAATTAGAACCCTTCCGTTCATGCTCCATATCATTACAAACGAAATGTTTAAGAGTTGCAAAAACGCCATTGGACTGAATACCCTTAATTATTTGCGATGCAAGAACACCTGATAATATGGGGTCCTCACTAAAGGATTCGAAACCTCGGCCGCCTAGTGGTCCTCTCTGGATATTAACAGTTGGGCCCAAAAGCACGTGTACATCTTTATTACGTGCTTCAGCTGCCAATAACTCCCCAACTTCGTACACAATTCTTTTGTCAAAAGTGGCTGCTAACGCTGTTCCACATGGAACACATGCGGCTTTATCAGCATCAAAGAATTTGGTTCCCCTAACACCATTGGGGCCATCTGAGAAACGTACTTTTGGAATACAGTACTCTGAAATCTCCCTTGTATGCCAAAAGTCGGAGCCTGAGAGAAGCTCAATCTTCTGTTTAAGTGTAAGTTTTTGCAGAACCTCATTTGTGTTCGGAGACATTTTGTGATTTTCTGTCTCATAAAAGAGGCAGTAATATCTGGAGCAGGCTCATCATTTTAGGAATCCAGATGTCGAGATTATATTTAAAACCAAGGCTTAGCGTCTATCTGTAAGTCGATATTTGATAAGCGCGGACTTAGTTGCATTTGGATTTTTTCATTATTATTATTCTACTCAGTAGGGAACTAAGAAAAACTTTTCAATTGGAGCCAATGCCTGGAGGAGGAATTACACAATGCGAGACTAAACATGAATCTCCTTTTGGCTGGATTGAGTCTAAGTGGGAAGTATCAGGAAACGAGTTCAAATACATTGTAAAGGTGCCCCTTAACTGTACAGCTACAATCACTCTTCCAGATCAGACCACTCACGTTAAAGGTTCTGGTTCCTGGCATTTCTCCTGTTTGTTGGCTTGATATAGTAGTACTGCATAAGCTATATGCATGTACATGTATATATATATATAATGGCTGGATTATGAAACCTATCAGTGTTTTGGTGCGAAATTGGGAATCAGTTTACTTTTCCAGCATCTCAAAGCCTGACTACATATACAACAAGCTCACTGTTTAGAAAAAATATAATTATGATTAGAACAAAGCTCAAATGCAGCCTCGTTACGTTATCGAGGCTGTGAATAAACAAAAGAACGTCTGCAACACAACAGATCCATATGTCGAATTCTTGAGCTAACATGGTGTGACGCTAAGTTTAATATGTACTTTGATAAAGAATGACACAGAGCATAAACTTGTAAAATTACATTGCATAATCAAAAACCGTTTACCCTAAGCCCCCAGATGCAATAAATTCCTGGGATCTAGCTGGGCATAATGAGATTTATATTCTCTCTTGCTTTCTTGAACTGAAAAACTAGGTTTTATACAAGTCCAGCTGCTGATCCTGTAACTTGTAATTGTCTTCTTACTTGTGGTCGGCGGTTTTTTATGACTGATTAACATGCACCATAGGCCAGGCATAAGTCATGTTGGTAAAAGATTTAATGTAAGATTTCTGTCCACAAATATATACCTTGCCCATTTATCTGCCTTAGGTCAGGAAGCGGTCAAGTTAGTAAAGGAAACGAGAGTTTTTACGCTAATCAGTCACCAATTGGAACATACGGCAGAGACGGAACAGAATAGCCGTAAATCACTAGCTGACCTTATGGGTTGAGGAGCGTCATTGACACGCCGTGCTCGGCAACCCCAATGCCATGGAGATCGGGAATGGGCTCACGTTACACCATCGGTGGAGCCAGCGATGTTACTGTTTTTAGCGTTCCCAACAATGGTGTCAATGCTGTGGAGATGTATGCCGGATGCGCCAACAAAATGGCCGTAGCTGGCAAAGTCGGTTTGATTTTACTGCGGAATAATTCTGAGAAAATCACAAAAAAAAACCTAACTTTTTGTTATCAAAAGGATCGGACTAAGAGTCATTCTGAATTCAAATATGCAAACCCTTCTTGCATGAAATTTCAATTCATTCACTTTTTTAATGTGGAAACCGAGTGCATCTATACATTATAGACGAGCTTCTCTCCACTCACCTGACCATTTTGCATCAAATTCAGACCTTCTAACACGCCTTCCAAGCCGCCATCCTTAACCACATAACGGTGTGGCTTGACCTTACCATCAGCCAAGAGTGACAAAGACATGTTCCAAAACTTTTGTGCAAACTCAAAGTGCTCTGGCTGAGCGGGAAAATCGGTTTCTCCGAACTTAAAGTTTTCACCCACAGCTGTGTACGCCAATGTCCAACGCGAGTTTACATTGGATCGTTCGATACCAATAGCCAGAAGAGCACTATAATCGCCACCGTCTGTAGATAACGCACTGTCACAGAACGATACGCTGGATG
>JAKTPG010000097.1:0-18955 GCA_030557505.1 Ogataea maris | reverse complement strand
GATAATCCAAACTCGATCAAAACGTTATCTAATCATAAAGATGTCCTCCACAACGAGATCTGAAACTTTCGTTGTTTGAGACCAGCTAATCTCAGGCTTACTTCCCCAGTTTGAATGGCTGCCAATTCTGCTTTCAAGCCATACATTGAATCCTTTAGCGGTGTTTGAAATATTATACTCTGCAGCATATCGATCCCAGATGACTTGATGAACATCTTCTTTCCAAACCTTTGCTAATTGAGTTGATAAATACTTTTGGTCTTCGTAGTTTTCAACGTTTCGAGAATAGAACGAGCGGAATGCCAAAAATCCGTTTAGCTGCTTTCTTTTCCGTTGTCTGAAGGCCCTACGTTTTTCAATCAGCCTCCTCCGGTTATGGCATGAATTGCTGACCTTCCCAGATTTCTCCTTACATTTGCTGAGTAGATCCTTAAGCATTGGTGAGACTGCTGGCAATTCCGGAAACTTTCCGATTATAAAGGCCTGTGTGCCGTCTATCGTTTTGATGCTTTCGTTTGAAAAACTGCGTGACTCCATGTGTTAGGCACAATGTTAAACTATTACTCGATTTACTGTCTGGTCTAAGACGTCGTTTCGACCACTGTGTGTTAAATTATTGCTTTGCTGCAGAAAGAGCAGCTCAAATTTAATTTAGGTAGGATGAAACAAGGAAGAAATTTATTTTGTCGCTTCAAAGCTGGTACATAAAAATAGTTACCATACTTCGTTGTGAAATAGCTCATCCTAGTGAAAGTCTCCATTTAGTACAACAGCTTTGCTATAACCGTAGATATTTTAACCATCTTTTGTTTCCTGCGCTTATTTGATACCCAATTCTTAACTTGAGAATGAGATAGACCGGTTTTGGTGACAATCGCGGCCAACTCTGGCTTTGTTAAATAGGGATTATCGTAATTTTCCTCGTACCTTTTTTCATTTGTTAGTATATTGCGTTAGATTCTTTGAAACTAATACGTACCATTCGTTCAGCTGATCGACGATGCGACCATCAAGGCGTCTGTGACGACGAAGTTTGGAGCCCGTGCCTTTACCGCATCCGAAGATAAACGCGGTCCGTTGAGCATTCTGCATTGTGCATTCGTGAACTGGACTGGAAGCTTCAGTGTTCTCGAAATTAGAAGATGATCGATATGGAGAGGAGTCACGAGACAAAGGGGGGGTGAGCTGGTCACGGTATTCGATAGTTTCGAGACTCGATCTAAGACACATTCTTTCGATACATATGCCTCCAATCGCCTTACTTAAAAAGTTGATTTGAGTAACAGTCTCGACGCCTTTTGGGGACAGTGTCTTGAACTCCAATACGTATTTCAAAAGCTATTCTTAATTAGTCTCAAGAAAGGACGGTGTGAAAAGTTTGACTTACCGATGTCGCCTGGCGAAGCTCGTTATCCCACTTTCTTTGTGTATTATCTTCAGGGCAACCTGAGATGAGATGGAAAAGAAACAGTTTCAACCGTTGGTGTACCTCAGACAACCTGGTTTCCGTTAGTTGCTATGCCAAATGATTCAGCCAAGCGGAAACTTATACTAACCAAAATTCATCGGAACCAAGTTCTGTCATGTTCGATGCAGTGATTTAAATCGAATAGAATGGATGGAATTTTTGCGCTTTGTTAACTGATGTTTGACTTTTACCAAAGTTAGACATTTGTCTGTCTTGTAGGATCTCTCAAAGACGAGAAGTATATCACGCAAATAAATTCGAAACAACAAATGAAAAGAGGGAACTTGGTTGGACAAGTCCCAAAGTCATTTGCTACAAGACGTGCCTACATTTCTTCGCATGTCCTGGTGTCCCCGCTGTCGCTTTCAAAAGTTCAATGGGGCAGAGGTTCAACTCTGGAATTCGTCATATAAATGGAATTTTTAAACATAAGAGTTCGCAGGAGAGTTGACCGATGCAGATCGGTGCGGGGAGTCGAGCGAATTTTTTAATTACAAGATTTGTCCGTCATACATACACGAAGTTTAGATTACCATGAGCAGTGGTACTTGAGACCTCCAGTTTCATCCCCTGTTATTTCAATCTTTCACGAGCTAAATCGATCTCTCCAAAAGGACTTGAACTGCTTTGAATAAGTTTTTGGTTGACTATCATGTCGTCTTCTGAAACTGTCCTCCCAAAGAAGGTTCATTATCCGTATGTGTTTACTAAGCAAGTTATTGTGTCTTTTCAGCTTCAAGGACATCTCAGTACTAACAAGTCTCGCTTTCATAGATTCTGGTATGGGGGTAAGTACCAGCTATATTTCTTCGGTGATATATTGTCATAATGATCCTGTATTAACTAGTCATTTTAATGAAGGTGCTGCCTCTATGTTTGCATGCCTGTTCACCCACCCACTTGATTTGGCCAAGGTTAGATTACAAACAGCTCCCAGACCTGGTGATCATTTGGTATCTGTCGCTGTGAGAATAGTGAAGAATGAGGGGGTCCTAGCAGCCTATTCGGGGCTGACTGCGTCTCTTTTGAGGCAAGGAACATATTCCACCGCCCGTTTTGGTGTTTATGATAAGCTAAAACACATGGCTACTGGCCCTGCCGGCGAAGCTCCCTCTGCAGTTACGTTACTTGCGTGCTCGATGTGTGCTGGTGCCGTCGGCGGTGCTGTTGGAAACCCTTCTGATATCGTTAACATTCGGATGCAGAATGATAAGTCACTTCCTCTTGAACAACAAAGAAAATACAAGCATGCCATTGACGGATTGGTTCGTATAGCAAAAGAAGAAGGGGTTGGGTCATTATTCCGAGGATTAGGGCCAAACCTTGTACGGGGTGTCTTGATGACCGCGTCGCAAGTTGTGTCTTACGATATAGCAAAAGACTTGTTGGTCAAAGAGCTTCAATGGAACCCTAACACCAAAACGACTCACTTCTCGGCGTCGTTGCTAGCTGGGTTGGTGGCCACCACCGTGTGTTCGCCTGCTGATGTTGTCAAAACAAGAATCATGAACAGCTCGGTTGCGGGAGAGGGTGCTATGCAGACACTGGTTGGGGCAATAAAAAAAGAGGGTTTTCGATTCATGTTTAGAGGGTGGACGCCAGCATTCATTCGTTTAGGCCCTCACACAATATTGACGTTTATTGCAATGGAGGAGCTTCGGCGTTTGCAATTGGGATGTTAGAGCTTTATTGCTCTTACTGTATGAAAGTCTCAGAGTACGGCTTATTTATAGACATTAATATAAATTGATGTGAACTGTACTAGGTGTTGCTCAGTAATATGTCTCTTCTTGTTGCTGTTTTTCTGTCCCGCTTCAATCTGCCGAGTTCGCGTTCCTTCCATAAAGTATCTAAAGATACCTTTGACGGCTTCGTTGGGGTTTTCGAATGAGTTGGTGCGACCCGTGTGGCCTGTATGCTGGTTGGTAAGGATTGGTGTATGTTTTCGCCAGACTCAGAGTCTACTCTTAAGCTGTGGACCGGGGCCATCAAGCTAAACGGCGGGGGTAGGGTTGCTTGAGTCGCCCGTTTTTCCTTCGTCTTCGAGCGAATATAACTCACATTCAACGCCTGTGGTTCAGAGTCGGAGCTATCTTCGCATGGGTTCATTAGTATTCAGTGCCCTATCATAGGTGGAATGATTAATGGGTGGAAGGTAACTAAATTTCCTTTTCCCCCGTCTCTAAGTACACTTCACTTTGGCGCATAAAGGCCGGGTAACATTTCTCGAATTTTTCTTCGTTTGCACTATTAAAAAAAATACAGCTAGTGTGTTGGTTGAGTTATCATCGCTTTCAGATATTCCTAATCGGCATAATTTATACTCTAGGAGTTTCCACGGTGTGCATGTGGTAATGATTAACCATTTGAAAGAATCCAAGCATTCCATCAATAGCCGGGATGCCTGAAAACGACTTTTCAAAGTGACCATACATGTCATCCTTGCCTTAGGAGTGTTCCCATGCTCCAGACTGTAGCTAGGGGCTGCCCAATGCAGGCTGTCAATAATAAAAAGGTTTTTCCGAACATTGTATAGAGTGCTCAAAAAATTTTCATTTAAAAGTAACTTAGAAACTATCAGCATATGTCTGATGGTTTGACGTAGTAGCCTGGTTGGCGATCATGTCTGCAGTGTTTAAAGCTCTGAAGGGCCGCACAGGTCCAGATGTTGGTGCTGGGGGGTCGAAGAAAAGGTTTAATCGTCAACGTGTGTTGCTTGTGTCTTCTCGAGGAACTAATGTTAGGCAGCGGCATTTAATCAATGACATTCATTTCCTTTTACCGCATGCTCGCAAAGAGCCAAAAGTGGACAGCAAGAAGTCGCTTGTGCCATTGAATGAGACTGCAGAGTTGTATAACTGCAATAATGTGGTATATTTTGAAAGTCGAAAGCACAGGGATTTATATATGTGGATCTCGAAGCCCCCAAACGGGCCATCAATAAAGTTCTACGTTCAAAACATGCATACCATGGAGGAGTTGAACTTTACGGGAAACTGCCTGAAAGGCTCTCGTCCAATTATTTCTTTTGACAAAGCATTTGATGTAGACCTAGAAGCAGGGTTGATGAAAGAGCTTTTCACCCAAGTATTTGGTGTGCCCCCTGGAGCAAGGAAGTCAAAGCCTTTTGTGGACCGGGTCATGTCGTTTTCGATAGTTGATGGTAAGGTTTGGATAAGAAACTACCAAATTAATTTACAGACGGCCGAGGAGAGTGAGCAAGAGATAAGTTTGGTTGAAATTGGACCACGTTTTGTGCTGACCCCAATCGTTGTTTTGGAAGGGTCTTTTTCCGGCCCTAAAATATATGAAAATAAACAGTATGTCTCTCCTAATACAATCAGGTCACAGCTTAAGGAGAGTGCCGCAGCTCGTGCGATGAAAAGACAACAGCTTGCGATAGAACGAAAGCACAGGAAAGTTTCGGATAACATCCCTACCAATCCTCTGTCTGATGAAGCACTCTTTGGGAGCTAAGCCTTTATATATCGAAATATTACTTGAATTTCAAACTCTAAATAAATGGTAAATCTCTCGAAATTGAAATCTATCATACAAGGGGCACACTCTCACATCTCCATGCATTTGTTCGCAGTCTCTCTTGGAGCCCTGTGACGACAAGATTTCTGTGACTAGTGACCTTTAGCGGGAGTGCTTCAATGTATCGACTGCTGCTTTGCTAAAAAATCCTTGATAAACTTTTCCTCGTCTGCAGAGCTTGCATCGAGTTTGGGCTCGACTTTAGTCTTTGCTCCCCAGGGTTTTGGCATGACCAAAGCCACCACAGCTCCTATGGTCGCAAGTGCCAACTTTACAGAAGTATGCGGAAGAGCTGTTAGTATCCAGAACTGTGGAATAAAGCGTTACTATTCAGTTATTATTTCTTACGTGGTGAGGTGGGACAGATTTTCCTAGGATAGTGTAAGCGCCAGCCATGATGGTCAATGGAAGGGATTGTCGTTATAGTGCAACTTGGAAAGAGAGCGAAAGAGCATTAGTTGCAGAACATGCGTAAATCTTCTAGGACGAAATTGTTTCTCATAAGCTCTGACCGCGAAGAAACCAGGCATTCTAATTGGGCGCCCACGGCCGGGTAAGTATTTAGTGTTTTGAAAGCTTACCCGGTTTTTAGCTCTGGAGAGAAGGAACATTTGGAATATAGATTGCAAACGTCTCTACCTTCTGGTATTGCATATTCAAACTTCCCTCTACGATCAGTTGGCTCTTTAGGCGGATTGTGTCTTGACAGCCTTATCCAAAGAATTGAGTTAGATGTGTTGGTGAAGCCTGAAATATATAGTTTGATGGCAGTGTCTTGCGAGATTTCTCAGCTCGTTGATTTGATTAGAAAGAGGTGCTCTTCTTTTAATGATGGGGTTGCCCCAGAAACGGCGCTTCACGAGGATGCTTTATTGGAAATAGCCTCGCGACATGTGGATGAACGTGATCCAAAGTGTAATTTGTACAGGGACATATTGAGACCAGACAAAGAATCCCCACCTATTGAAGCAATTATCATAACTGAAGACACAGCCGGCGATATTAAAAAATGCTGCACCAAAAGGAATAGTGTGCGCACCTCGCAACAGTCTCTCTCTAGTGATTCTGACAAATTTACTCACGAGTCCCCGGACAATACCCATCTGGTTGCGGGGCAAAGTTCAATTGATAACAATTCACTCGCAAATAGTTATTTTAACTCGAAAAGTTGGATATCTCTTGAGAATAATACCGACCGTACACGTGCTCATGACAATGACTCCTATTATAACTCAAAAGCTGGATCTGTTGACAATGATCCAGCTTTTTCAACAGATCCAGCTGCCGGCAATAGCCGGAACCTTAATACATATTTTGATTTTGTGTCTGACAGCTATTTGTCAGACTCCGACTATATGGAAGGAGAAAGCTTGAATGTCTCAGTATCCAGTTCCTATTCCCGATTTGACCGCCAAAGTTTGATCTCTTTTGATGGTCTAGGAATGAAAGCGGCTACACTGCACTCCGACCTTCTTCGACGGTCGGAGTGCAGGAAAGGCTCTGTGCCTGAAAATTCAGGCTTGCGTCATCCCGATACTAAGTTCGCGAGTATGAATCGATTGAAGAATTCACGCGCACTAGCTATTGGCGACTCTGAGGGAAAGGGTACATCAGGATTAAGTCTGTCTAATGAGGGTGCAACGAGCTCTATGAATTTCGATAAAAAAGAGTATATTAAGAGTCCTATGTGTCTGTCGTCCAATTTGACATCACTTATAAGTCGAAAAGAAGACTCTCTGGATTATTACGATTATGTTGGATTCAAGGGACGTAGCAAAGGGGAATATCTAGGTATAATTCTTTGCATTCATCAAACAAAAGAGCCAGCTTGCAGTTTCACTCTTGAACTTAAACTTCGGCTGTCTTCTACTGTTATGGAGGCAATCGCATTTGCGTTGTATACCTTAGAGAGAGATCCATCATTTACCCTCAGTACTGAAGATATGAATCCAAATAGATGGGAATTATACCTTTGTGATGATGAGGGGAACATCGAGGATGATTTAGGGGCGCTTTCAAGGACAAGGACTTTGTCTTCTTATGGCGCAAATGAATTTGTGATGCAACGCTGTAGTAACGCACAATTTTCAAGAAATGAGTTGGTCACTCCTTTTCATCAGAAAAAGCATGACACCCCTCTCTTAACCGAGGTTCATGATCGCAATAGCTCTTATCAAGACCCAAAGAAATTCAAGCATAATACGGAAGACACAATTATTGAGCCTTCAAATTTTGGCTCGATATCCATATCGAGCGTTACTATCAATAGCACAAAAAAGGATGGGGATAACGCTCGAGTCGGGGAGTACGATCTCAACGGGGGAACTAAAAAGGGATCAGAGAGCTTTCTACATGGTTTCGATTCGAGCTCAGACCCATCCATAAGAAATAACGGGGCAGTTGGCGAAACGCGTCATAAAGATCTTAACAAAGTGCTACATGATAAACGAACATGGGGAGTCAGTGAACGGGACGATGCGGGGGGCAGAAATTTGCCACCCGCGTCCTCGGAACAACAGCGCTACGAAAACAGGAGTTCATTTATAACAGCTAATGATGTAATCACTAGCATGTCTTCATATTACAGGTGGCCTGTTTGGAGAAGGCAGCAGATGTCTTTCAAAGGGAGACATGCAAAATCTTTGGCGGTGGATGGGAGACAAGTGTATATTTTACCGTTCAACGAATCGAAGGGGTCTTGGTACGACTCAAAAACATCGAGTTTCGATATCGACCAAATCATCAAGATTAAACAAAGTTCAAAAGCTCCAACATGTTTCAAAATTATTGTGAATAAGTACACTGGAGACACGTACAAAAAGTATTATCTCGAGTCTACGAGTGTGGCAGAATGCCGCAAAATAGTGGATGTGATCACGAAGTTAATGAAGGCAAGGGTCTCAAAGCCCGGCAAAAATAAATGAGTCGATGTATGATATCTAACAATCGATGTACAGAATCATTTTTGCGAATATATCAAAATTCAGAAATAGCGACAGCCACAGACTGGAGGTCATCGTGGGATATCGAAACCTTGACGCTTTTGACTCCTGATTTACGGGCCGCACTTTCAGCGTACCCTGTCAATTTGACAAGAGGCGCCCCTTTCTGATCCCTTAAAATTTCGATATCTCTCAGAGATGCACCCGGCCCTTGTGACTCGGTTTCTAAGGCCTTGAAAACAGCTTCTTTGGCCGACCAAGTACCAGCATAGGAGGATCTTGGCGAGGGGGAGTTGTCGCAGTAGCTTGTTTCTCTCTCTGTGAAATTTCTGGAGACAAATGTTTCATTTTCTATATTCAAAGACTCGATGAGCTCAACGTCGACTCCTACTCCTCTCCCAGGTGTCACATCTTTTGTTAAACTCATTAACATTTGCGCTGTATTGGACGACCAATTAGAGACAAATGATTCGGCTTTTTGAACATTGGCAATGTCGAACACATAATTATTGTTTGAAGAGGGGCCCACTCTCGCCAAAGGATCTAGGTAAACCTTCTCTTCTATGTCTTCAGAGTAAGGAGGTTTGTCTTTGGCGACAAACATTGAATTTCTTGTGAGTGCGTTATGCATATATCTGTACGATCTCTTGTATCGCGCACCAACTTTCGCCTTATATTTTTCATACTCTGCTCTTGAAATTGCAGAAAACAAATAATCAGCATTGATCACGATGGCCTGGGCACCCTTTTGACCAAATCCAAATGATGTAATTGATACTGCTTTGATTCCGTCTGTTTGAATTGACCGCGATGGGAAGAGCACATGCTCATAATTTTCTAATAAGCTATCAACATTATCAGCATTTCTGTTTCCTGGAATTAAACTCGTGTGTAAAATCTGGATCGCCCCGTTCAACATCCATGCTCCGGCAGCTCCTTTAGGGTGTCCGGTTAAATATTTTTGGAATACTCCATAAACTGGGTTGCCCTCTGTTCTTCCTAAATGTCTCATCATGTGATCAATCGTAGCAGTCTCATTTTTATCGTTTGCCTTCGTTGATGTCCCATGAAAAGAGCAAACTCCGATGTCATCAACAGTCAAATTGAAAACTGCTAGTGATCCCCTGAGAGGGGCTATGCGCGGATCATTCTTCCAAAACTCTGTGCCAAAGTGAGATTGAGCATCCTTCAGCTGTCTGGAAGCCTCTCTTCTAATTTCCTCTGCTCTCTCCTCGACAAATTTAGCCGTTTTGAAACCGGGTTCGGAAGACAGCTGAGTTGCCTCCTGCTCAACCATGCTGAGCTCATCTTCCACCCATTGTTTTATCTGGTCCCGGCGCGACTTAATTTGCCGTGCCCTGTATTTTATGTCTAGCTTTGGTGACTGGAATGAAAGAGATCCATGATACTCCCTAGCAGTCGTCAATATACCCTTTCCAGGAGCGGGAACTGAACGTCCTATTTTATCGGAGGCTGTGGAAGTTAGGCCTAAAACAGCATAAATGGGAACGCCCATTTCCAAGGCTAGTTCAGCGGTCATCAAAACCTGAATACCCGCACCCTGAGCCTCCATGAATCCGTTTCTTGTAGACGTGGTTGGTCTCGACATTTCTGAAGGGGTTCTACCACGAGCAATCTCTTCGACTGCATTGGAGGTCGCATTCATATTAGCAAATTCAAAAGAACCTTCTTCTTGGAAATCATCGTAGCCACCAACAAGAACAATTTTGGCTTTTCCTGACAAGATGGTCTCAATTCCAACGTCAACGGATTCCAAGGCAGTAGCACATGCGCCAACTGGAGTCTTGATAGGGCCGGAAGACGAGAGGAGAAGCATATTGACCCAGGCAGACATGGTGTTTATGAACGACTCCTGGAGAATGTCATTTTGAACCGGACGATCCAAAAATCTATCCTTGAACATTCCTTTCAAAGCGGTTACACCACCCATACCCGAACCAGAACAGTTGCCGACTTCGGAGACATGTACATATTTGTAAAATTCATATGGATCGGTGACTCCAGAGCTCAGAAGCGCCTCAACAGTCGAAACCAGAGCATAGAGAGTTATGCTATCAACTTGAGATATAATGTCTTCACCTATTCCATATCTTCTAGCATCCCATCCAGTAGGTATCTGACCCGCAACAAGTCTATCAAAACGTAGAGCCTTTGGAATATACAAGATCGCACCTTTCAAAATTTTAACCGAAAAATCCTCGCCACCTTCTATTGGGAAAACATCCACAAGATCTCCATGCTGTAGCTTGAACTGCTCCGCCGTAGCCTTGTCCGTTTCAAATGCGTCAAGATCATGCTGGATTACAACTTCTTGTATGAGATGCTTTTTGTTGGGGTCATAACCATGGAACAATTCGGGTTCAACCAAACGGATCCCAGAATGAGCCAAAATTTCTTGCTCGTACTTACTCTTTACGTCGATATCGCTAACTGGTTGGTTTGTTTTAGCATCCACCCACCCAGTGTAATGTTTCCCTTTGATTGAGCCATTAATGTATTTGATAAGTCCCATTATCCAAGCCATTTCAACACAGCCCTCGATGGAAAACTGACCAAAGGCCTCCATCTCCCAACGTGTTCTTGAATTTCCCCATGGACCGACTTCCGCAAACCCGGTCACCACAACAACCTTTTCTAGATTTATCATTCCTTCTAAGCCTGGTGACTTTTCAATAATGGCGTCGTAAGACTTCAGATCAGGGAAGTCAAAACGCAAATTGGCCTTAGGTTGAACTTCAAATTTTTGATATGGGCCGTCTGCAAACCCGCCTCCGACAACATTTTGATCTATCGAGGACTCGATACTTACAGCCTGTCTAACCTCCGAAGTCTCGTAGATGTTAGATCTTAACTCGCCAGTAATCTCTCTCAAGTTCTCGATAAACTGAAGACCCCCGTTCAAATCTGCCATTACTGGAGATTCCTCGCACATCTTCACCATTTCTGGAGTCATCAAGCCAAGTAAGTTGAAAGCCATCTCCTTTTGCGAGAAGGTTCTCACGCCCATCTTTTCAATGCCTTCGGCGATTATATTGTTCCCAGACATGAGACCAGTACCACGTGTCCATCCAATAATTGCCCCGCATATCGTGAGATAGCTACCCCACGACTCTGAATACCATCTGTTAAAGAGAGTCTCTAGGCCAAGCTTTGATTCGGAATATAAACCATCAGATCCGAAAGTTCCGTGGTTAGGCGATAATGGTAAAATGACTTCTGCCGGTCTTGTCTGAATATTTCTTTCTTTCTTTTGGGACGCGACCTCACCAAGAAGACGAAGAAGATTGGTCAACATGATTCTATGGGCTAATTCAGACTTGGAACCAATATCATCAATTTCAATTCCTGTTTCTGAAATTGCAGCAAACGGTATAACATAGTCAAGGTCCCAGCTTAAACCACCTGCTTTGGTATCGCCATAAATGTAACGCACAAGTTTTTGAATATCTTGCTTGGAACCTTGATTGAAAGGAACCACAACTAATGTGGACCCCGCCGCTCCATATCGGGAATACATTTCCTGGTAATACTCAGTCACCTTTTTAGAAAAACGAGAGGTTGTGACGACAACCTTTGTTCCTCCACTCAACAGTCCTTTTAGAACTTCAGCTCCAATGGAGCCTTCCCCTGCACCAGTCAACAGGGCATACTTACCTTTGTAAGATATTCCATTCACAGCTCCTTTCTCAAGGCCATCCAAAAAAACGGCAGAGGACTGCTTATCATATACCCAAGTACCCATTTTATCCTTTCTCTTCAGATGCAAGAATGGGATCGTTTCAGAAGGGATGGAAGCAGACACTGGTCTCTTTATCTCCGAAAAGTCTTTCAAAGAAGCAATTTCACTGGTCTCGCTACTTTCATCAGAATCAGAGGGGTCGTCCAATACAGCCTTTGTTGATTTACAGACCTCGATTTCAGCAGATTTATTGACAAACTCGACCAGATGGGAGTATAACTTTTCAAATTCAAGCTTAGTCTCGCCCGAGGCCTGCTTTGAAATTGCTCTGTAAATTCTTGAAAGATCTTCTTGGATTGAAGGCTGGACCTCCTTTGTGACGTCTCCGCCCTGTGCCATCTCGTGGACATATTGTTCCAATTTGCGGATAGCCGAACGGTTGACTTCTCTGTAAACGATCTTTCCTTGTGGATCAACCTCAGTGAGAGGCCCGGTAGGGTATGAGATATCTTTGTATACTGGTGAATGGTCCAAGACTTCTTGACAATTATCAATCAACTGTTGTCCAAGCTTCTTGGCAAGCTCATAGGTTTCTCCCTTTTCCGTGGGGGTGTGGTCAATATGATACTGCATGAATTTGATCAATGTTGGGTTTGCACGATTCATTATCTGGATACATTGGGTGACTGTTTCCCTATCAACTGACTTGAGCTTTCCAAATATGATATCAAAATACATTGAAAGCGCATCCTGTCTGGCCCAATTCCAATAAGAATCATAGACCCGTGCCTTCAACGGTGAGAATACCGGTCTGACTCCAGATGCATAAAACTCTCCGTGCTCCTCGGCCCAGAGATCTAACTCTTGTTGCAAAACCTCGGTAGCCTTCTTCTCTTTAAGAAGAGACCTGTCTCCCTTGGTCAAATCCAGGTTCAAGTATCTCGCCAAAGTTTCCAATTGTTGGCGGGCCAACAATTTAGACTCTTTAGTTATTGCATCTAATGCAGCAGAGTCGACAACAGCCGCTGACTCACCGCCACCATTTGACGAGGAGGCCGTTGTCAAAGAAATCCCTGCGGTGGCTGCGTACTTCTGAGACACCGAATCAAAAAAGGCATGGGCCTCAGCCTCAGAAGAAAGTCTCTGAGGAGGCTCACTTGTTAGTGCATAAAGCAAAACGGAATCTTGCCGCCCAGCACCCAACCCCCATTTCGAGCTCAGATATTTTCTCGCAGCTCCTACGGAGAACCCCCCTGGCATTTTTGAGGACATCAGCCTCGCCACAAGTGATGATGTCTGCTTCCCTAAACCTCCATTAAATGTATCTTGAAACTGCTCAGCAAGCTCGCTCAATGGCGTGTCCTCTGGCTTTTCTGGGGTTGATCCAAATTCCTTCCCCAAATCTCCCAATAACTCGTTTTGAACCGTGGATTTCCCACCGACGAGGTCTTTAATTGTTTTGGACATGGAAAGCTCGCCCATCGATTTTTTTAGCTTATGCGCAACCAATGATTCTAGAACAAGGGTGGCGCTCACTGGAACGTCAGGAACGTCGGCCACCACCCCGCCGGATGACGGTTGCGGCGATGTCTCCTGCACCGAAACTGGTGCAGGAGACAAAGCTTCACTCGACGTTGGTTGTGGCTCACTGGCTGCGGGCTCGGGCATTAATTCAGATTTTTCTACTGTGTAGTAAATTTCCTTCTGATCCTTCGAGTAGCACAATACCTGTCTTTGAAGGGACAGTGCGGCATCATAGGATTCAAATTTCGACTTTATTGTTCTGGATGCCATCCCAGCGAGAGTTGGGGAAGGTCCAATCTCCACAACCCGTTCGGTCAAAAAGTCTTTCAGGAAAACATCCTGTGTTTCGATCCTAAACGAAAGTATCGAGTAAGTAATCACCGTCTCATAAATGTAACTGTTGCTAAGTTCCACTTACCATCTAACTGGAGAAGCAAACTGATAAGCCAGTAACTCAGTCAGCAAAACGTGTGATAACTCCTGCTGAATTTCTGCCCTCATTCTGAATGTTCGTCAATATCCTCTTAACTATGCGTGTATGAGCAATGATATTTGAATCCTACAACATAAGCAACGATTTTCTTTTGAGGACTTCAAAGCCAGATAGATATATACCAGCCAAATAATTTTTGTTGGTGAAAATGTTGAGCCTACAATTCTACAGAGAAAAAAGTTCAAGATTTTACGAAGCGCTTTGTGCTTACCTAACTACAGCAACAGGTTTCGCCTAAAAAAAGAAGACATCCCCTTGACAAAATGCGAGGTTTTTCTATGAACGGTCAGTCTTTTAATCAAAAACAGTCAAATAAGTAACATCAGCGATATTATACAACTGGATGTAAAATCTTCAGTAGACAGCTGTAAAAAGCATTGCGGGGCAAAACTCCAAACCCAACAACAAAAACGACTATTTACAAAGACTTTGTCAACAAGCCTAACTATCTTCTCGAACCTCATAGTAAACGGGTTTAAATGTTATAGAGATACCTTCAGCTACAGAGAAAACAGTTGGAGAAAAAGAAGGATACACGTCAATGGTTCGGAACCTAGAAGAAATGCAAGTTTAAACTGAGTTTAATACTGAATGTGAGCAGTTCGTTACGCTGTTTAAAAGAAAAGCACGTCCATCCAAAAATGTCACTCATAGCGCAACACCTTCAAATGTCGCAAGGCCAACTAATATCAAACTCAAGAAAAAAAGCCTACAAAACTTCATACAACGGGCGGAAAACTGTTGACGGTTATACTGATATAAGGTGGATGGTGGTTATCTTATTCAACGGGTTTCATGATTTTTTTGAGATATACGTAATACATGTGTGTGTGTGTGGGTGTGTCAAAAACTATCTTATTTTTGCAGCCGACATGAAGCAGAAACCCAATGCCCGATGAAACTATTTTTGAATGTATTATACAAATATATTATGTGCAAACGACACTTTTTCGAAAATAAGTTACCCTACCTTTCTTTTATAAACTTTCCGGACAACCATATATCTCATATTAGTTACTAGATTGAATTATCGCTTTACTTTTGATGGCAGCCAAAGTCAACACATGCCAAGCCAATTATCTGGCAAGACAGAGTGTGTCTCTTCTCACCTAGGAAGTGGTGTCAAACGAAATTTTCATTTTTAAGAGGCGTGTATTCAGATATAACCGCGGCCACAAAAATCTTTGTTCATCAACATTACCCATTGAAGACATTCTGAGAGCTGGAATAACTGACCTTGCAAAATTTGATAACCGACATACAAATGTCGTCAACGAGCGGGAATTCTCATGAAGCGCTTTCGAATATGGAAGGTCGACATAGAGGCCAGTCGGACTTTGGGTTTTCACAAAGTGTAGAAAAGGACCCGCAGAGACAAACCAGTTTACCTTTCAAATCAACTAAAGGGAAATACAACATAACAGATTTCTTTGTTGTTCGCACACTAGGCACAGGGTCATTTGGTCGCGTGCATCTTGTGAGGTCAGTTCATAATGGGCGTTTTTATGCTATGAAAGTTTTTAGAAAAAGACAAGTTGTAAAGGCCAAGCAAATAGAACACACCAATGATGAAAGACGTATTCTCTCCATTCTAAGACACCCTTTTATTACAAGAATGTGGGGGACTTTTCAGGATTCGAAATCACTATTTTTGATAATGGATTACATAGAGGGTGGCGAGCTTTTTTCGTTGCTACGAAAGTCCAAATGTTTTCCAAACCAGGTTGCAAAATTCTATGCAGCGGAGGTGCTTCTAGCTCTGGAATACTTGCATTCCAAAAACATAGTGTATAGGGATTTGAAGCCGGAGAATATTCTTTTAGCAAGATCTGGACATATCAAGCTGACAGATTTCGGTTTCGCCAAGGAAGTGGAAACTGTGACATACACACTATGCGGAACCCCTGACTACATCGCGCCAGAAGTTATCGCAGTAGAGCCATACAACCAAGCTGTTGACTGGTGGTCCCTCGGAATTCTCATTTTTGAAATGCTAGGCGGCATAACGCCTTTTTACGACCCATCTCCAATCAAAACATATGAAAATATATCAAAATGCGACCTAAAAATACCTTCATCTTTTCTTCCTGACGCGGCATCGCTTCTCCAAGGACTAATCACGAAAGATGTTACTTACAGACTAGGAAACCTGAAAAACGGAGTAAATGACATTAAATGCCATGAATGGTTTAAAGAGGTTGTCTGGGAAAATTTGATAAACGGGACAATTGAAACGCCATATGAACCAGATATCCCCGGAGGAATTGGGGACAGTTCACAGTTCGACCCATACCCGGAACAGAACTACGACTACGGCATTGACGACGGAAAGGATGAATTTGGATCTCTGTTTCCAGATTTTTAGAGTCCTAATGGTGCTCAGGATTTGCACCAGCACCCCCTATATAGGGGGTGCAAAGAAAGACAGGCATTTGTTTACAAAAAGCCCCGAGGCTACCCATCACCCGATCATTATATGGAGAGGTCAAATCGAGATCGTTGTATCATCTCAGCGCGCATAGTCGACTCATAATATCTCGGAGGAAAGTATCGACACTTGCGACATCTTCAACCCCCGGACCGTTCTCATAAGATGAGTTTACCACCCCCATTCGTATGTTTTCCAGGCTATCGACAAGGGCCTTTTGATCAGGCCTCTGCACCCGACTCAATGCAAGTTTTCGCGATAATTTCCCCAGCTCTTTTAAAAGTTTAGAGTCATTGGTAATCACAGGGCTAGAAATGAGCTGGACAATAACGCTTATGTATGGCGAACCAAATGATAGGCGCTCATCACTTTGGAGATAATGTAGTATCCTCTGATTATCCGGATCTAACTCCCACATAATATATACAAAATCGTTTGATCCCGAGGATAGAACAATGTCTGTCAAAATGTCATGATGAATACACCGCTGCAAAAGAAGCAAAAGATTCGTTTGGTACCGCGCGTCAATAAACAATCCACTATTTATTGCAGGTAACCACTTCGAATACAAGTTATTCAATGCTATGAGGTTAGACATTGCTGTAGCACCTAAAATGTTGAATCTAGCAGCCAGTGCAATATTGGCCTTCATTAATAAGGTTGGATCATTCTTCCAGTGTAGAATAAAAGGCTGTTCGCTCAATCTCTTTTGAATGGAGAACAAACTTTCGAGGTCGACTTTCATAAGAACCATTTCAAAGAGCTTTATTGTCATCCGGTCCGCCACTACCAACTGCCAAAATATGTTCATAACGGAATTACCCCGTTGAGTTTTCCAAATAATTGATCGAAGTTCATAGTCATCCATTTGGCTCATAGAAAATCGCAGGGGTGGAGGCTGCCCTGTCGCATTTGTACCAGACATGGTACTATACTCGTCTAGAGCGTACTTCAAGCAGTCTGAAACCTTCATAAAGTGTGATTTCTCTGCCTGATGTAACCTCTCGATTTTTGCCTCCACTTCGAGATCTATAGTTGTCACAGCCGGTTTCTTAAGAAGTGACAAAAGACCCATATTAGCGACTCTCGACTGGCGCCTGATGAAAGTGTGTGAATATTGGCATAAATGCATGTCCTCAAAGCCATTACATATATTCTGAAACAATTTACCACGTAGTTCTACTTCCTGATTTTGCTAGCTACCTGTTTAACAGAGCCATTTCTAAGACGAAAGTAGAATATGAATATGCATGCTGAAAACATACTATATTTTGTCCTAGCAATAAATCTATCACCAACTTTAATTATCGGAGACCTGAATTTAAGTCCGGGTAATGGCAAGCCAAATTGTTGATGGCAAGAGCGACGACGCGCGCCCTTGCTTACCGATGAAAACTATAGGTCAGGGCCAAAATAGCAATGAGCCGATCGTATATGATACTACCTATTATTGTAATGCTTAATTAAACGTTGGTCGCACATGTCAAAATGCACCAGGATGAAAACCGCTAGAAAGCATACAGAATTGCTAGAGCCCCTGAGCAATTTCGCTTTAAAGATTCCCGAGGCATCCAAATCGGGTATTTTCCTGTCACTACTTCAGACAGGCGGAAGGATAGCCCATCAAAAAAACATCTTCAATCGCAGCCCCTGACATTGGATCATGAAACCTCTTTGTGTATATCTGATTTATTGTCTTAGTAGACTGAAATTTTGACTTCTTGCGTAGTGTATTAATTTTTCGTCCTTTTTTTCTTGAAGTATTTTTTGAAAAAAGCCGCAAGCGTGAGGTTTTGAACTCGCAACCGCTACTGTTTGTGTTTGATCGGCTCTCAAAATGACCAGAGAGAGGATATCGGGTTGGATGGCTGTCAAGCCTAGGCCAAAATGCCTCACTTTTAGCTGTTGAGTGGAACTGTTGATACGTTTTGGATCTCAATGGTCGTGCACAAGACAGACACGTCTGGGTTGATTGTTTTTCACATCTCCGCGCCATATCATTATACCGACAGCGGTGACTTTCCTCAGCTTCTGCCTCCAAATAGCTGAAGTATCGCTCAACGCCAAGTGACCTTCTTTTCCAAATCTGAATCAGCCACATTGTTAGTTGTTTGACATAGCCATTAGAGCTATAAGCGAAACTTACCAAAGATGCTATCTTCGAAATATCCGATAGCAACGCATAAGCAACTTGCTCACGTATGATGCCACTAAGTAACCCTCTTGCTATAACGAAACGATTCTTCGACTTCCCTATCGTTTTTTCCAGAACAGATTTCCTTATTTCGCGTAATTTATGGCCAAAGTCTCGATCTAAGCCAAGTCCGTGCGGAGACAATGCGTCTACAAACTCCAAGGGTTGCAGGACCGAATTGATTGCGGTAGTTGTAACGACACCTGATATTCGTGAACTGTAATCCCCTGCGTTGTTGGTGTTGTCAGAGACGGGAGCCCTATGTATGAATGTGAAAGTCATTTAGTCGAATGATACTACAGACGACCACATTAATTACTTGGCTTCGGTCTCAAAAAAGAGCAAGAAATGCTGCTTTTAAAGGGAAGTAATCTGAAACTTTTTTTGAAGAGGCCGCCGATAAATGTCAGGGAGGGAGCCAACGGGGTATCGATTTTTTTGGTGAAACCCATATAATACATTTGGAGTGGAGGATGCTCCCGTTGCGGACCTTTTATTCTTGTTCTTAATATTGCAGTAATCTGCCGTCCAGTTCACTTTCAATGTTTGCATAAGTATTCTTGGGATAAGCATTTTGCATGAGTTCAAGACTATGGATATAGACTTCTCCCTTCTGGATAGTGTTTTTAAAATTACAGAGCTTTCAGATCCTGTGGCTCAAACCCA